>BJBW01004429.1:0-44220 GCA_004320125.1 Scolopax mira
AATATGTTGAACAGGACTGGGCTTAGTATTGACCCCTGAGGGATACGACTGGTCACAGGCCTCCAACTTGACCCCACTCCATTAATTAGAAACCTCTGAGTCCTGTCACACAACCAGGACTCAATCCACCTCTGAGGGATACGACTGGTCACAGGCCTTCAACTTGACCCCACTCCATTAATTAGAAACCTCTGAGTCCTGTCACACAACCAGGACTCAATCCACCTCAGTACCCCATCATCTATCCCACACTTCCTTAGTTTCCCAGTGAGGATGTTATGGGAGACAGCGTCAAAAGCCTTGCTGAAGTCAAGGTAGATGACATCTGCTTTTCTCCCTTCACCGAACCAACCAGCTACAACATCATAGAAGGCTATCAGATTGGTCAAGCATGATTGACCCTTAGTAAATCCATGTTGACCAATACCAATAACTTCTTGATCTTCAATGTGCTTGGAGATCATGTCCGGCATGAGCCGCTCCACTATTTTCCCCAGGACAGAGGTGAGACTAATTGGCCTGTAGTTCCCTGGGTCCTCCTTCTTGCCCTTTTTGTGGACTTGTGTGCCTGATGTTCCATTTCTGTTATTCAAGTGCTCCTCAGTCTTTAGATTGATAACCTTTGTTAGTGGCTTTTCTCTGGAAGTCTCTTAAAAATGTGTAGTATTGTTGTTGCTTAAACTTCTTACCTTCCCTGGCAGAAGCAACCACAAGGAGATTGATTATTTCTTTATCTAGCTTAGACATATCTTACCAAGAGAGGTGATGGTTTTAACTGTGCTTTTTGAAATAGTGAGTGCTTTAGAGTGTAAGTGTATAGAATGCTCCTTGGGACATAAAATCATAGAATCATCTGGGCCGGAAAGAACCTCCAAAGGTCATCTAGTCCAAACCCCCCTGCAGTCAGCGGGGACACCCCCAACTAGACCAGGTTGCCCAGGGCCTCATCGAGCCTCACCTTGAATGTCTCCAGGGAAGGGGCCTCAACCACCTCCCTGGGCAACCTGTTCTAGTGCTCCACCACCCTCAGTGGAAAGAACTTATTCCTAATCTCTAATCTAAATCTGCTCTTCTCCATGTATAAAGCTATTACTCCTTGTTCTGTCACTGCAGGCCTTTGTAAACAGACTGTCTCCAGCCTTCCTGTAGCCCCCTCAGGTACTGGAGGCTGCTATTAGGTCTCTCCGGAGCCTCCTCTTCTCCAGGCTGAACAACCCCAGCTCCCTCAGCCTGTCCTGGGAGCAGAGGTGCTCCAACCCCCTGATCATTTTTGTGGCCCTCCTCTGGACCTGTTCCATCAGGTCCATGTCCTTCTTCTATTGAGGGCTCCAGCCCTGCACACAGTGCTCCAGGTGAGGTCTCACCAGAGCAGAATAAAGTGGCAGAATCCCTTCTCTGAACCTGCTGGCAACATTTCTTTTGATGCAGCCCAGGATGCGATTGGCCTTCTGGGCTGCAAGTGCCCACTGCCTGCTCATGTCCAGTTTCTCATCCATCAGCACCCCCAAGTCCCTTTCCTCAGGGCTGCTTTCTAACACCTCATCCCCCAGTCTGTATTGATGGCGAGGATTGTTCCAGCCCAGGTGCAGAACTCTGCACTTGCTCTTGTTGAACCTCATGAGGTTTACTCGAGCGTACCTCTTTAGCCTGTCAGGTCCCTCTGGATGATATGCCATCCCTCAGGTATATCGACACCACCACACAGCTTGGTGGTGTCTACAAACTTGCTGATGGTGCACTCCATTCCTCTGTCTATATCATTGATAAAAATGCACTGGTCCCAGCACAGACCCTTGAGGGACAGCACTTGTTACTGCTCTCCGTCTTGATTTAAAGCCATTTAGTACTAGCCTCTGGATGCGACCATCCAGCAAATTCCTTATCCATTGAACAGTCCATCCATCAGATGCGTATCTCTTCAAATTGGCAAGCAGGATGTCATGGGGGACCATGTCAAAGGCCTTACAGAAGTACAGATAGATAGTCCGTAGGTCGTCCCTTATCTATTGACATAGTCACTTTATCATAGAAGACCACTAGTCCTTGGTTGTTGCTTGAAAAGGTTGCATCAGTGTGGTGTTTATTAACAGCCATCACCTGGTGTTGAAGGATATCTATAGCTCAGGGCCCTTAGATTATGGCATTTTTTCATTTATGTATGTGTTAGGTCAAACATGATTATAGAGAAAAAAGTGAGAAAAAGTGAATTCCCATCTAAGAATTCTTCAGCTGTGTTTGGATGTGCTGTGTGAAGACTTACTGTTATTTTGAAGGTGAATAGTCCCACGTGTGCACAGTTAGCATGAACTAACATAAAAAAACCCCCTAAATACACTGTGACGATATTTCAGAGCAATCAGTGTAAATACTTTTTGTGGTGTATTAGTAGCACATACATCAGTGTGAAAAGTTTCTGCTGGAATGTGGTAAGCAAAAATGGAATATTGTCTTTCGCTCTGTGAAGAAGACGGGAAGAATCATCAGTTCCTGAGGGTGCAGTTTGAGCCTCGACAAAACATTTTGTCTCTCAGCTATCTTCTATCTTGCTCTTTTTCAGCTTTAGACTTTGTGTTTCCCGATGGAGATGTATGAAGTGTAGTGACAGTTTGTCCTTCTAATTATAGATCCAGTAGGCTCTATAATGAGTTCAGTGATGGACAGTCCTGATATCAAATTGTATCTCTGTAAAACTATATGTATAGTGAAAGTTACTACAAAATCTGTTTAAGATTACATCTCGATGCTTATTAACGTTGTCTCAATGTTTTTTCTTTCATGCTTCCCTGAGTTCTTCCATATACTGCCTTTTCCTTTCATGCTGTCCTCTTACTGGGATCAGGATTTAGCAGAAAACCAAATTCTATGATTCTGTATGCCTTGGCATTTGAGTACTGCCTTGTCTTCTTTGCATGGTGTCTATTAGCACCTCTTGACTGCTGAAAGGGGGAACTATGGCTGAGTGAAGCTGTTGTTATGAAGGAAAACATAAGTGATGCTTGGTATAATTTATGAAGACCTTTGCTGGATGAAAACTATCTTTTACATATAGTATAGATTATACATATCCCCGTTATACATATATAGCTATACTTATATATGAAACTGTAATTATAGTGGGTTATAGCTAATACTGGTCACACAGAGTAGCTTGTACCAGTGTCATTAGATAGTATGGGGAAATGTGAGTTACTAACCAATATATACTTGTTTTGGGAATGAATGAATGAATGAAGAATTCTCAGTTGTGGAGCCTTTAACCCACTGTAAATTCATCGCAGTGAATCTGTTTGCTTTCTTTCATACATTATAGACTGAAAGATAAAAAGATGAAGTTCAACTTGATTAAGCTCAACATATAACTTTAAAAATTATATTTTCTTCTTATCACCAAGTAGGAAAGACATATGTGTATTTTCCTTAAAATTTCCTTCATAAATTAATCATCAGAGGAATAAGAGAGGAATGCAAGATTGCTTAATGGACAGTATAAGTGGGAGATAGGAAAATAACAGAACCACTTCAAGAGAAACCTTTGTGCATATATTTAGCAATAGTCTTTTCTTACTAATACACTGTTTTAGTGTGTTTGTGGTGAAGCACAATGAAAAGGTGTATCAGAGTTTATTCAAATGTGATCAACTTAAAAGAAACCTCATTGAAATAAAATGTGTGGTATTATTAGTACATGTTTTTTCCTAATATTTGGGGTCTGTAAAGCTTGGTGTATAGTATCAAGAAATAGTTTCAAAAGCATTTTCTGGTTTACCAAAATATATAAATTCCTTATTTTTTGTGTAATGTTCATGTTAATAGAATTATATGCGGTATAAATTTTCAGTTTCCTTATCAGGCAACATCAGCCACCTAACAGACAAATTTTAGAAAGGTCTTTCAGATTTTTCTTATTGAAAGTCTTTGACCACTTCTTTGATCTTAATTGCTAGAATCTCAGCTCTGATAGTCTTCTTGACCTTTGTTTGAAGATCTGCCTTTGATTAGCACGTGTCTGATAAACATGAAGCTGCAGCTCTGTCTCTCCTCAAGGGAAGCAGTGTTGTATCCTTTTTTCTCAGCGTCCTGGATGCTGAGCGCCGCTTGCATCTGCTCTTGGCCTTCCCACGGAGCAGCAATGGAAGCAGGATGAAATTGGTACCATCTTTGCAATGCACACAGCTGCTGGTGTCTTCAGAATCACAGCAGTGCAGTTGACCACAGTCTTCTTAATGACACCTTACTGCTATTTGACCAATCTGTTAATAAAAGCAGAGTCGCTTAAGCCGTTTGACGACAGGTTTTGGATAAAATGCTATGATTTTTATTTGGTTCTTGTTTGAAAAACTTAAAAATGAAAGATGAAATGATGTATGAATTCCTAGTATAATTTCTACATCAATATCAAACTGTGTGCTCACTGTGGGCATGTTGAGGAACTTAACTTTTTAAGGAGGAAGAAAAAAAAAGAGGAAAGAATAGGGTAGACAACAACAGAAGATAGTTTGTTTGTCTTTTAATCTGCTACTACATGAATTGGTTCAATACATGCATAAAGGATTTTTAGTAATTCTGTTCGTGTTCACTTGTGTGCTCAGTTTTTCAATATAAATTTCTCTGATTCTAAAAGGCTGAGTAATAGTATTTGTAGGGGTAGCTGCTATTTGTAGTGGGTAGTAAGATTTATGGTTTTTATTTTTTTAAAAAATTACCTCCTTTGTATCTGACATTTGAGAGGCTGAATTAAGTCCCACAGTTTAAAATAATCCCTGGCTTTTTAATGTAAATATAAAATAGAAACAAAATAGAATTCTTTTTGGCTTACAGCCATGTTCCTTTTTGTTTATTGTGTTTTCAATATCACAATTGTTTTTTTGTGACATGCATGGTACTGGCTTTCTTCTTCTGTGAAACTTGCTGATTTAATTCTTCCTTTTTTTTTTTTTCCTGGGACTGTCAAACACTATATTCATAGCCTTGTCTTTTGGTAGGATAGGCTTTCTCTTTTGAACTAATTACTGTAACCTATAACAAATAATCATGAGGCTGTACTGCACAAACAATTTCCTTCCTCAAATTCAAACACAGGTCTGTTTCTTAATGAGTTTCTTGACCTTATTTCAAGAGAACAGGTCTTGCCAGTGTTTCAGCCTTTATTTCTTCTTCATGTTGTCTGTATTTTCACTTAACTTTCTTAATTTGGATTTCCTGACAGATTTTTTTTGTTGTTGTTTTCTATCTCAGTAGCCTGTGTTTAGAGAGAGTGTTTCTAAAGATGGTTACTACTTTTCCCTTTTCTTAGTTTTTCATACTCCTACACATTTTATCCACACTTAGATTTTGTTTCCATAAGCTAGTTTGATTTCAAATCCTTTTTGGCTGCATCAACACTAATAAAGTTGGACCATTGTCTGATACTGAGGAGAGCTGTCATGGATTGAAATTTGTCCTTTCTGTTAATCTCTCAACCTTCAAAACAGGTAGCTACATGCACAATACCATTTGGAAGTTTTCCCAGCCATGTGATAACCCTCAGACTATTCCCAGAGGTTGGAAGAGTGCAGTTGGCCTTTATCAGGATTATTTCAGGGCTTGTTCTAACACGATTTGCATGCCAGTGTCTGGGAAAGTTTCAGGCATTAGTATATTGTTGTAACCTTTTAGGTTAACTTTCATGAAGGCAGTAGTCAAGCCAGTTACCAAATAGAGGTTAACCCAGTTATGTCTATGATCTGTTTCCCGAAAGGCCTGTTCTGTGAAGCCTTAATATTAAATCTTGTGCTTTGAATGATTCTGATAGCTGTGTAGGGAAAAAAAAAACCAAACAAAGAACTCAAACCGAAAGAACATAAAAGAAACAGATGACCTATCTCAACAGTCCCTCCAAACCCTCATCCACTTAAATTTTCTTGTTTGGTAATTTATAGGAGATCTACACTTCCCTTCTCACTATAACTTTCTCATTTTAATGTTTCATGGAGTGTTTGGTCTCTGTTGCATTCTGGATCTCAGAACAAGTATACAAACCTTGGATATTCGAGATGAGTTCCTGCTCCACTATTTGTATCTGTCCTGCCTAAGACAAACGTGCCTTCTAACTTTATGTAGCATCCCAGTTAATGTGTAGTGTCAGTTGAGTCATATTTGTGCTTACTTTCTGACCTTTCCAGCTTCTCCAGTTTTATTCCCCATAGCTCTTGCTTTAGTTTACAGAGATCAGGAAAGCTAGGAAGATAGTCTACTGTTTGCCACCTTTTCCTCACTAATCATGCTTGCTGCTCATCGCTTCGGAGCCGTGATCCAGATTGCCATTTGTAAGTCTTGTTATTTTATTAAAGAGTTTGAAGTTTTAAAAAAATTAAAGTTTTGCCTTTAATTTGCTCTCTGATGATATGAACGACAGCAGATTTTTAGCTTGCCAGGTTGTGAAGCACAGATGGCACTTCACATGGCTGAGAAAAAGTGGGACTCTGGGGAAAAGAAATGTAACATATGTTTTCCTGGATTTGAGGGAGCCAAGAGGGGTCCAGTGCTTGCAGTGTTTTCCCAAATTCTCTCCAAATTTGCACTACACACGCAAGTTTATAATGCATTAGCAGTGTTACTGCAGCACACATGAAACTTTGTAAAGTGAAAAATGGAGGGCTGGGGGCGCTGAACAACTGTGACCTATCTTCTGGGAATATTGGGATGCGTCAGCCAAGGTCATGGATTTTTTAAATAAAAGGGAAAAATGAATCAGGTGGTTAGTCTTGAAGGAGGGGAGCAGGAAAGAAGTTGAGAACTGCACAGTGTCACATTAGGTTATTACATTCTAAGTGACCTACCTCCTAGCAAGTGAAAAAGTTAAAAACATGTTTTTATTTGGGATATTATTTAATAACTTAATTCTTAGTTTCGCCCACTAATATGTCCATGAAAGAAATCAGTGGATGATGAACTGTTCTCTGTACTGTATCAGTTCTGTATATTGTTCTTGATTTACGTCTTGAGAAACCGTTATGTGTGAAAAATCATGAAGGGATTTTATACCTTATAGCAGCTGTTCTATATTTTCTTCCAGTTAGGATAAGCACTTAATGATACTGAATTTTTCTCCTAATTATTATTTGTGCCGTTAAAAATGGTGTACTCTTAGAACAAGGTCAAAGTGGTGAAGTTATATCTGATAAGGAAAAACAAATCTGAGGAAATTGCTGCCTTTTGGGCTTTGAGGAATGCTGAGGAATAATACATTCCAAATCTGTATTTTGTTTGAGTGAAGTGTAATTTAATTGAGGAATTGTATGTCCTTATCAAACCTGTGGTAGTCAAAGCTTGTTTGAAGGGAAATATTTTCTAAAAAACTCATCCACAGAAAGAATCCTTGCATTTCATTTCAAAATGGCTAATTCCTGTGAGCCTTTCTTCTGTGTGCAGTAGAAGTTACATGATTTGACTTTGGTCCTTGCATATTATGGATTGAGTATATCTTTTCTTTTCTTTTGCTCTTAGCAGTAAGGAATCTTCAACAACAACAGCAAAAGGAATGTATTCAAATATATAATATAGATAATCTTATATAGATATTATAGATATAGTTTTTTTTAATATATGTATTAAAAATATTATCTTTCCCACTGTTCCCCTGGGATGCATTTTCTTTCCATGTTTATTTAAGGAAACTTCCTTAGTATCAGCAATTAACAATGCTAGAGAGATGGATTGAGGGGTGTAAGAGAAATGAAGTTCAGTTATTCAGCTAAATAACTGTTTCTCCATTAGAAAAACACATTCCATCTTGTCTTAAAACTGGAAAGCACATGTTCTGAGCTTCACTTGGCGTACAGAAGGAATAATTTTTCATTTGTTTTTCTTTACCAAACACGAAAAAACATTGGGAGTAACATGTTATCTGTTTTTCTTGTTTGTTTGTTTTTATATATTTTAAGGGGTTTTGCTGTTCTTTGAACAAAGATTCAGTTACTTCTTATCTGCTGGGAACTGTCAAGCTAGCACTGATATAAGGCAAGTGACTTCATTAAAAAGCTGGTCTTATGGGCTTCTGAAATTAATACTAGCGAAGGCAGGATTATCATACTTAGTTGTAGAGGATGATTTATGTGTTTGCAGTAGTAGAAAAATGATTGAAGTTTAATTTAAAAAACAACTTGCAAATTCATATCCTTGAGTGCTGTCAAGAATGCTGGTATAACTAGACTGGTAATCACAGGTAGATGGCTGTTGTATAACCCAGATCCTGATCTGTCTCCTTTACAGATGATGTGGCTTTTGTGAGTAACAAGATTGTAAGATGCACCAGATGGTTTCTAGCTGTTAAAAAAAGATTGTTTTGTATTGTTTGATTTGCATTTAGGACAGTATATAGCTTGGATTACAGTCACACTCAGAAAAGATCCAAATCAGGTACCTCACTTTGATGTTATGTTAGTATAGAAAAAAAAAAGACCCACATAAGCATGCTCTCTTTTTACTGTTCTATGTGTTTTATATATTTTAACATACTACAGTTTTAAATTTTGGGGAGCTTTTCATAGGGCATGGTGAATTGCCCAGCCTGGTAGGACTCTGGCTTTTCAGTACTGCCTATAATTCTTTTGCTTACAGATAAATCATCTTGTACATTAGTAATAGTTTTTTGCATGACTTGAAATGTAAACATTTCATTACTTAAATTGTGAACATTTCCACTTTGTGTTTACTATGAGCCAATCTGCCTAAGTCTATTCTTCTGTACGTATGGCTCATATAAATACTACCTTCTACCTGTTGTTGGAGTTGCAAATATGGACTTGTAAGAAAATACAGCATATGCTTCATAGAAAATGAAAAGTGACCATTATTCTAGACTGTACTCTAATGGATGCACTGTAGGGCTGGCTCTTGGAACAGGTAGGCTCCATATTCAGCTTTGCTTGGCCTCCTGACTCACGTTCAACTGATAGTTTCACCTCTCCCTTTTTGTGAAACAGGTAGTGTAACTGAAGTGATGAGAGGTACTGAGCTTGGCTGTGGTACCACAGGGACCCAGAGACGTGCATTGCGTAGGGTGTGAGCAGATAAATGAGCTGCTCAGGCAGGTGGTGAAACTGAGAGAAGAGGTTGAAAGGTTAAGAAACATCAGAGAATATGAAAATGAAATAGACTGGTGGAGCTGTACCCTCATGCAAAGACAGCAAGAAGAGGCTCCATTAAAAGTAAATGATCCCCTCCCGCCTTCTCGCCTCGAGAGAGGGGACTTCATAGAAAGGGGGGAATGGAGGCTGGTCCTTCCTCAGAGAGGCAAGCGGAGCCCCCAACAGCCTCCCTCACCTTCCCAGTTGCATTTGCATAATAGGGTTGGAGTTCTGGATTTCGTGGATGAAGTAAATGAGAATGAAAGAACTAGTTTAGTTTTCCTGGAAAAATAAAACTCTAATGTTATTTTTTATACATGGGGTAGCAGTGTTGTATTTTTTTTTTGTTTGTATTTCTGAGTCCTTTTTCACAGGAAAAGTTGTATACTTTTTATTGAGTGCCACCTTAGCCTATTTTCATTTCCATTTGAGATTGATAGCTTGGGTATAATTCAGCTATCTCACTCTTTCTGCCAGGCATTCTATTTTTGGAGGTTCATGGGCTCTGACCTTGTAGGTGCTGATTATTTTAAATAATTTATTACACAAAAAAGAAAATCCACAGTTCAGATTTGGATTTTTTTATCACTGTTGCTGCTTTTGAGATTTTGAAAGTTGCTAGTTCACCTCGTTAGTTTAATGGTACAACTGCTCTAGATTCTCTTCGAAATATAAAATAACTTAATTTTCATTCAAAAATAAGATTATTTTTTCAGAGTTCTCATTGCAGTACAGACAATTATCTGTAGCATTTATCATCTTCACTCTTATTCCAGGTATTTTTGTTGCTTTAATTGGTTTCCTATTTATTTTTCTTCCCCAGTTTTATCCTTTTCCTTGAATTCAGGATCCCAAATTAGCTTTTTCAGCATCCAATTTATTGCTGTTTCAGGGTCTGATTTGTGCAGCTTTTGATTGCTTTTCTGTTAGATGGCCAAGAATCAACACTTAGTTCAGTAGTGTACTGCCATTCTGAATTAGTGAGACCACTGTTATAAAATGATGTAGTGAGTCCATGCCTTCATAACCCAAAAGTAAGATTTAGTTTAAAACTATGTACTGTGTTATTTATATATGGTCTACTATGTATTGTGTAAAAACATAAATAAACAAGAAGTACAAACCAACTTAATTTGCTTATATCTGTTTTAAAGGTAGATCCTATTCTTTTCATGGGGTGACTATTTCAGTTTGAGGAGTTTACTATTTTCAGTTTTTGGCATCTGGTATTCAGATCTTGATCCTGTAGTTTTTCTCTGTTGTTTGGTGTTTGTTGTTTTTTTTTCATTAACACCTGGCTATATACATCCCAAGAATGCATCCACTGCTTTATTCCCCTCTCACTTTCTTGACTTGTTTTCACAGATGCACAGAGAGTCTATACTTAACCTTTGTTGGGGTTTTTTTGGCAATAAAGCAGAGTTTCTATCTTTTGGACCTCATTATAAACAGAGATTGTTCATATGTATAAATTTCTGTTTTCATGAGATTTTTGCTACAGCTCATCTAATCACAAATCCTAAAAAATTCTAAGCAATATTTTTAATAAGTGTTTGCATACATCTCTTGAATGCAGCATATAATAGTCAAAGGATGAAAACATGGATAAAGATAAAAAAAGATAAAGCATAATGATCTTATTTTCATTTTCTACTTTCAGATAATTACCTAGGCTTCAAAATGAAAGTGAGGAAGAAGAGTCACTAGAAGTATTAGTTAGTACAACAATTATTGCTGGTAAGTAAGTACTTCTCTTCCTCTGTGATGTTGCCTCCACTGGGACAAAAAGTATATGTAAAGAAATAGATGAACGTCCATGCTACTTAAAACTGCCCTTCTTAAGCATTTTGTAAATCCTTGCAGCTGGAAAAAGCAAACTTTGCAAAAGAGAGGTCAGGTTCTTTGCTTTTATGTCAGATCACTGACAAAATCGGGTCCATCAGACATACACTTCACCTTTCTTTTCTCCTTAAACCCATTTCTCTCCCTTCTCCTTTTTGCCTCTCACCTCTGAAAAGAGGAATTTTTTGATAGATTCATTATGTATACTGTGTCTCATGTACAAAGCTTTTATTCTTTGGCAGTATTTTTGGGCTCTTTCATGTATCTTGCAGATATTTCATGGGAAAAATCTTAGCAGATATCATCAGAAAATTTATAACAGCCCTACTCCACCCCCATCCCATGTGAAATATCTGTGTAGTCTGGGCCTTGGAAATGAATGAAAAGTACATATGAAGAACTTGCATGACTTGTCCAAATCTCCTTATCAGAATTGGCTGGTCCCTTGTACATGATTTTACATAATGCAGCAGTTTGTCTATATCTGAGTTTACAGTTTAGTAAACTAGGAATGGTTTTGATTTAAGTGAGAGCCTGGATGCATGCATATGAGCTTGCTTATACTTAATTTTGATGCTTCATTTTGTACTTTGTTCACGCTACCTTGACTTGTCTGTAAACTGTGGCAACGGTGTAAAATCACTCCCATTTTAGTCTTCTTCTTTTTCACATTGTAGATCATACTTGGTTTAATCCATTCCGTCTATGAGCTGTGGTTTTGTAGTTTATTAAAAGAGAAAGATCAGTTCAGTATTTTTTATTACATTCTAAAACATTTTCTTATCCTTTCTTAAGCATACTGTAAGTTAGATTTATCTGTGATAGGCCTTTGAAGATAAACTAATCTCTGCAGAAGGCCTTTATATTTTGAGTTTTAAGGTTTATTGTGGGGGAACCTATCTAAAGATAGATATTCTTTATTTCTACATGTCTAAATAGTTCAGCATGATTCCTGGTGAAAAAGGAAAATGGCTTTTCAGAAGTGTATGTTGCTGATACAGCCCTGTCCTTTTTATCACGATTAAAGCTGGACCATCTCTCTGTGTTTCTAAGTAGCTGCTATTTTTCCTGCGTACTGCTTTCTCCCTTACACGATGGTCAGCAAAGTCTGTTTCGTGTTCTAACATTTGGCTTCAGCTTACCGTTGTATTCTGGTAGCCATTTAGCCTGAATTCTTGTTTGAAAGATGGCTTATTGCTTCGCTGGCTCTCTGAGATATATTCTTTATTAAAAGTGTTCTATGTAAGTCAGTTCTGATGCAGCAGCACAAGCAACAGTCTTTTGTCTTTTTCCTTCTCAAGAAGAGAGGCTACTAATGGATCCATTGACTTGCATGGTGAATTCACTTGCGGTGAAAAATGATACCAGGCTGAGAGGCACCAGAGAAGCTGGAAGATTGGATTAGAATTTAAAATGAGCAAACAAATTAGAGTGATCTGGTAATAAGGGGATAGAAGCCATTAAGGGCTAGCTTAAAATACTGCTTTTAAATTCAAGAAAAATCAAGTAGGCAAATACAGAATGAGGAATGGCTGAGAATTTAGGAAAAAAAAAAAAAGGATTGAGGGTTAAGAGCTACCTGTAAGTCAACATCATCATGCACAAAAAAGAAGTTCTGAAAATGTAACATCATACCAGGATAAGTGCATGGAAGCACCGTTATGAAGCACTCTAAATCCCTCTCCTCAACTTAGAGTAGAAATAGAGTTAGTTAGAACTAGTTAACTAGCTCATTGTGTCCCATTTTGAGCCACGCACTTAATACATGCAAACAATTCAAAATTACTTTGTCAAATTGCAGAGTCCATGGATCCATGACTTACGAGGAGAGGTTGAAAAAATTGAGGCTGATTTAATATAGAGAGTAAGCGCTGCTGTTCTAGGTCTCTGGAATACCACAAAACCAACCAAGCTGATGTTTTTACCAGTGGAGATTAATGCAGTGTGGCTTGTGAAGCACTGCAGGAGACTAGAAAAAGCATATGTCTGTCTTTGGAAGTTCATAAGAAGTCAATGATCTTAAAGGTCCCTTCCAACCTAGACAGTTTTATGATTCTAAGTAGTAAGACATGTAAGCATAGGTCTTCTCATCTCTGAAGAGAAGGGTGGTCTAATAACCTTCTGATAACATTATTACATTTTATGATTTAATTTCTAGTTTCTTGCTGTGTTACAAGTATTGTTTAATGGGTTTTTTTTCCCAATCTTTTTCTTGATTTGTTGTCTTTCTTGTGAGTGGAGCATGAGGAGAACAACTTTTTCCCAAAGATGCCCAGAAGCAGCATCAAATCTATTTTGGATATTAGAATAAGTTTTTTAATTTATTTTTTTAGCTGAAGTATTTTATTCCAATGGACCAAGTAACTTTTGATCTTGAATGCATCTAATTTTAAAGTTAAGTGTTCCAAATCTAAAGTATTGACTGTAAATTTGGCAGAATTAGAGACAGTAATCTGGTGGATATTATTTGGGTATAAGTTAGTAATATTTTTATAGTTCCTGAAAAATCAAATTTCAAATACCATTATACAATTTTAAATACCTGAGATTAGACTGATACACTAAACTAAACCTAAGTGTTGACAAGTTGCTTAAGGAGACAAGATCAGAGGAAATAGCCAGACAAAAAGTCTGTTTTGTCTTGAATATGTTTTCTGCTTCACTGCTTCCTGCAGTTGAATAGACAAAGAAGTTGGGTTTTTAATTTTTTTAGTATGAAATTCAGAGAGTTGGTATAGACAGCACTTATGAAAGTACCTGTGAGTTAAGATTTTTTTATCTGATATTATAATTTTAGATAAAATGGTAGACCAGGGGTGTTAGTCTTGCTCACTTTCTTTCATTTATTAGAAGAAATTGTAGTTGTCATGGAGAGAAGAAATGATGTGGATAAATAATAAGGCTATGTCTACAATATAGAAATATTCTGCAGTTGTTTTGGCTTTGCTGCTTTTTTTAAATGATGTAATCATACTACTGTGATAATGCAGAATTTCTTTAGTCTGTATATGTTTGGATTATGTTAAGCTAATAAATGTTTCAGAAATTAGCAGAACCATTAGCATAGGAAAATCTTCATTTGATTGCTTCTGCACTTCAGTCTTGGGATGTTTTTGATGACCTCTTTTGAATTTTAACAAATGTTGGAAAAACCCAAGGAATGAGAAAAATCGGATGCCTTGCCAGTATGTAGATAAAAACCAATCAGGACATAGGTTAGTTATAGGGTGAGTCACTTGAACTTGATCCTAATGATACTGTCTTTTAATCAGATTGATTTTTCCTAAAGATATTTCTTATAACTCATGGTTAACTGTATTAAAATTAGTTAATGAATCATACATATGTTTCTTAATCACTTACCCTCTCTCTCAGGTAAGGCCGCTAAATCCCTGGGAAGTTACCCTGTGTGGTGTCCTGGACAAGGGGGGAAAGAATCTCCTACAGTCCAGCTGTATTGTTGGAGGACTCCCCAATTTTCTCTGCAAAGCTTATGGTTTATATTTCCTGATTCAGTGGATGTGCAGGGTTATGCCTGAGTGGATTACACTGTCTCGAATATTTGGTGGTGTGATAGCCCCTTAGTTTGTGTTGCTAGTTTTGTGATGTCTAGCACACAAAGTCCATGAGTAATGGTGGGATGGGGCTCAGGGCATTCGTATATTAAGGGACTATTCAAGGCTCCCTCAGCTTTTGGAAGAGAGGAAGCTGAGTTGAATGACAGCTCCCTGCATTTCACCTTCTGTGCTCTAAAATTGGTTTGGCTGGATGATCCCATTCAAGGACCCCAGAGCTGGAGGCAGTACTCCAGGTGGGGGTCTCACCAGAGTGGAGCAGAGGGGCAGAATCACCTCCCTCGCCCTGCTGGCCACACTCTTTTGATGCAGCCCAGGATGGGGCTGGCTTTCTGGGCTGTGAGTGCACATTGCTGTCTCATGTTGAGCTTCTTATCCACCAACACCCCCAAGTAATTCTATTCAGGGCTGCTCTCAATCCATTCTCCAATGGATTTGTACCATTCTCCAAATATGAACAGTACAAAAAACATTTCTTGGTGGTGGTTTGTTTGTTTGGTTGGTTGGTTTTTTCCTTCTTCTTGTGCTGTCTCAGAAAACAGATTGAGCATATGCCTTTTCCATGCTGTACAATCATGGAATCCTTTAGGTTGGAAAAGACCCTTAAGATCATTGAGTCCAGCCGTTAACTTAACACTGCCAAAACTACCACTAAACCATGTCCCTAAACACCACGTCTACACGACTTTTAAATACTTACTAAATAAATAGGGATGGTGACTCAACCACTTTCCTATTCCAATGCTTGATAACCCTTTCAGTGTAAAAAATTTTCCTAATAATCTGGTCTAAACCTTCCCTAGTGCAACTTGAGGCCGTTTCCTCTTGTCCTGTTACTTGAGAGAAGAGACTGAACCCCACCTCTCTACACCCTTCTTTCAGGGAGTTGTAGAGGGCGTTAAGGTCTGCCCTGAGTCTTCTGTTCTCCAGGATGAACAACCCCACCTTCCTCAGTCACTCCTCATAAGGCTTGTTCTCTAGACCCTTCACCAGTTTCGTTATTCTTCTTTGGATGGGCTTCAGCACCTCAATGTCTTTCTTGTAGTGAGGGGCCCCAAACTGGACACAGTATTTGAGGTGGGGTCTCACCAGTGCTACGTCCAGCTATGATTGCCTTCAGTGTCATACAGCAGCCATAATCACTACTGCCTTTAAAATTTTGGCCATTTTTGGTGCGCTGTTTCTACATTTGTATCTTCAGCTACTTCAGCACTTTATCCTGTAGCCTTTTGGTGTCTGTAAGGTATATGATAAGGTACTACTTAAGTATAAGAAGTTCCACCTAAACATGAGGAGGAACTTCTTTACTGTGAGAGTGGTAGAGCACTGGCAGAGGCTGCCCAGAGAGGTGGTGGAGTCTCCTTCTCTGGAGATGTTCAAAACCTGCCTGGACAAGTTCCTGTGCAACCTGCTCTAGGTAGACCTGCTCTGGTGGGGGGGTTGGACTAGACGATCTCCAGAGGTCCCTTCCAATCCCATATGATTCTATGAATGGTATACACTTTTCTTGAGG
Source organism: Scolopax mira (assembly GCA_004320125.1). Classification (NCBI taxonomy): domain Eukaryota; kingdom Metazoa; phylum Chordata; class Aves; order Charadriiformes; family Scolopacidae; genus Scolopax; species Scolopax mira. Next base: position 16,038 of record BJBW01004429.1, read on the forward strand.
GTGGTGACAAACCTCTCCTGAGAGAAACTGATCTAATTTGGAGAGATTCTCATAGAAAACATGTAATGGTACTTTGGTTGAAGTATCAGGTACATGAAAGACTGGCTTTGATTGGGAGAAGGGAAGACATAGCTTAGGAAATGCTTTTCTGAGCTTCTCTGGTGGTAAAAAGGCTACTTGTCAAGCAGAGGTGAGAGGCACGATGTATTAGAGGCAGGGAAACAATACTGTTTAGTTGATTGTCCACATTAGATGAAAAAACGGGAAGAAGGATTTGCCATTGGCTTTGCAGATGGAACTGAAACCTCATTTTATTGCTCAAGGAACAAACACATTACACAATAGTACATGGGATTCCCAGTTCACTTCTCCATACCATACTCCTCTCTGCCAGCAGGTTACCAACATTCCCTTAACCCAAGTCAGCGTATTACTGGTAATATTTTTGTCCCAAATACAATGTGTTAACAGGAATATTAAATTCTGTGAAATCCATCCTTGTCTCAAGGTATTACAGTGCATATAGGCACTGGATTGGTCATGTTGCATCTTCTTATGCAGTAGCTATATCACTCCTTTCTCCTCTTTAGACACCCTGTAGAATTCCACTTGACAGGCTAGAGGTAGAATCCTTCAGGATGAATATTGGCATTACAGTTCTGCTACTGAATATGTGCCTTTCCAGGAAAATGCTGATGTTTTCACAATGTCCTATTTTAAAAAGATTGCTTTTTGTATCTTTCTGCCCAACCGTGTTAATATTGATGGTATCCTTTTTTTTAACCATAGAAAAGTAATCCTTTCCCTTCTGTCTTTCTAAGCCAATCTTAAGCACAGAACTGCTTTGTATCTCTTTCCTCTTGATGGATCATATTTTAGAAGTTTCATTGTCTTAAAGTGTTCTTTTTCCTGCATGTTACAATTGCACTGCTATGCTGGAAGTAATTTTTTTAGTGGCTTTTTAGATATGATGATAGCTATTTACTTTATATTTCTCTTCAAATAGGATTGAAAACTTCCAGAGGTCAATCATTCCATTTTGCCCCATTGCCAAATTACTTTAATTTTATTGTCAGTGATGTTAGTGGTAGTTGTATTTGGCATGAACATGATCCTTATCTGAAGGGTGTGAGGAGATTGCTGATTACAGTCCTGTAACTGTAACAGCTTATAACTTGGTGCCTTTTTTTTCACAGCCCCAAAAGCTGGATTGCTTATTGCCTGCATTTAATTTATGTCTTTGCATTGACTTTTTCATGATTTAGTAATGGTTGTAAAGGTAATGTATAGTCTGGAGAAGGAGTTGATGGCAGAGAGCATGAGATCTTTTGCTGGTGCATGCCAAATATAATTAGTATGTTCTGTATGATTTCGTAAAATCTATGGATTTTCTCCAGCTCTGTATGACACTGAGACACAAAACTGTAAAAAAGCATCAAAAGAATTAACTAACATAATTTAGAATAGAAAATAATCGTAACTTTGTTGCAGTTTAATACTTGCAGACATGTATGCTCTTTCTGAATCTTTCCCTGTAGACACTCAATAAGTCGTTGCCAGCTACTTATTTTGGTGTTATGTATTGCAACAAGATCTTAATCTGTGCCATTTCTTTAGTGACCTTAAAAGCATGTGTGTGCCTATATGCACAAAGGAAACATTGGTTTTCTTGTTTTTTAATTCCATTTTTATTCTGTATTCTTTTTAGCAAGTGTAGTATTTACAAATGCTTTTTACCGTTTTCTTTTTTGTACATACCAACAGTATTTTTTTCTGAAATGAAATTTATTCTGTTACTCTGTTTAATGCTGTAATGTCTTTTGATTTCAGTCTAATTCTGAGTCTGTTATGGTGAATAATCAACTGTTTCTTTAATCCAGAAGGACTGTTGTGTTGAGTATCTTCCTTCAGTAGCTAAATTGCTCAATGTGACTACAAAGAAGAATTTTGCTGGTTTTTTTCCCCCTCTTCTGGATCAGTTCATGCTGTCTAATTCTGGAGAAGGTCCTAGGTTTTTCTGTTTTGTGTGTGGTTTTTTATTTGGTTGGTTTTGTGCTTTTTTTTTTTTTTAAAAAAAATAATAAATCTTTCCCCTCCTGAGAGTTATGTGAGGAGGATACAATAGTTCATTAAGGAATGAACTATTAAGCAAGCAGGAAAGACAAATTATTTTAAAACAAACTAGGAACCAAGTCATTGCTAAAATATTATTTTATCTTTTAATACCAAATATGAGAATTCTTCTGGGATCATTTTGGTAGAACTAGTTGCCATGCAAAGTGTTACTGGGTTTCATGCCTTTTTATTTATATCCTAATGTTCATCAGTTTTGGTCTATAATATGCTTTTTTGTCAGGCAGAGAAAATCTGAGAGAATAGGGCAGGAGAGAGAGAAGGCATAACACCTAAAGCAATAAAATGCCCTTAAACAACAAACGAGCAAACAAAAAAAAACACTTAAGAAAAAAATCTTCTGCCAAACTGTTCCAAAAGTCTGTGTTGTATGTGGGAAAGCTTCCTCAACAGAACTGTGAAATGGTGGCCCACACTGCTCCCTGGTGATATGCGTGCTTCTTTCATAGGATATAACTTTATCTTAGTTGGCTATAGTTCTATACTAGCACCAAATCCTATTCATATGTATATATAAACCTGACTTTGTTGTGTAACTATTGCTTATATTGATTTCAGTACCAGAAAAATAGAAGGTGGCTTATTTAGTAGAATCTTATTTTAAGAGTTCTAAAGCTGGTCTTTGAGGCAAAAAGATCTGTAAGTTTGACTTCTGTACCAAGAAAATCTGGAGAAACTGTGAAAAAACAAGTTATTAATATGTATTTAAGTATGGTGTATTGAAGAAGAGCCAGTTTAGAGGTGACCTGATCAATAAACTGTTACTGAATTTCTTCTTGTTGGCAAGGCTCTTCACCAAATGCTTTTAGAAAAGTGAAAGTCTACTGGGAAAAGAGAAGCAGTCTTTTTGTGAATTTGTAATTTAATAAAGGAATAGAAAAACAGGCATATATAGTTATTTTTCATAATAGGAAGAGTGTAATGCAAGGATTCATCTTATTCTGCTGAAAGAACTGTGTTGGGTCATGTGTAGTTCATTCTAAGAATAAATTATCTGGAAAGCAGAGTCTCTTGAGGTTTTCTGAATAGAATAAGTATAGGAAACTTTAGCATTATATTGGTTCTAAATAATCTTGACATAATGTTTACATTTTAAGGGTCTTTTTTTTTTTTTTTTCTTTTTTCCTCCATTTCGCTAAAAGAAAGTTAGAAATCAGATTTGGGAGGAGGTCTTCCTGTGGTCAAGTGATGAATAAAACAAAAAATCTGAATGGCACTAAACGAACCTGTACATGTAGCATTTAATGAAGATATGGCTGTGTTACTCAGTGCAGTATGTGGAAGCCTTCTTGAAGAATAAAAAAAAGTATTTTACACTCATAAACATAATGTTGAATTTGGTAGTAAAGATGTTTTTGCATCACATCCTCCCCTACCTTGTTCTTTATTTAACTGATAATGTTTTATGTGCACCTGAATAACAACTAGCACGTTTTTTATTTTAGTTCAGTTTGTTCTGGTTCATGTTTTACAGATGTCAAAAATCTGCTTTAGGTTCACTGCTGGTTCAAGGAAAACTAAGATTTTTCAGTAGTTTTTAGATGGAGTTAAATTCAGCTCACTGTACTAAAGGTAATTCAAATCAATGGCCTTGAATGTTCCCCTTTTTCTTGATTATGATCTTAATATGCATTGCTTAAGAAAAAGAACTGTGAAGCACAATTTTGTCTGGCAGTTGTTGCTTCTTATTGTGCATATAATTTCTTTTTGTGTATTGTAATACAAATATTCTAATAATATTTTTAAAGCCTCTTCCAGCTCTTGACAGCACATAAATGTTTTTATACTTATGTGTAACATAAGTTTCTTTAAAACCTTATTACTTAGTAATCTGAAACAAATGAAAGCATTCTTGTTAGTAGGTCTGGTTGGCAGTACACCATTATTTTTGCCAGCATCAAAAATACCTTTTGCAGTTTTGAAAATATTAACAGATCCATTAAAAGCAAATCAGGACAGTGTTTTGTTTTGGCTTTTTTTTAATACTAGAATTGAATTTTTAATCACCCAATTCTATTTTAGACTTCTGACTACCATCTTTGCTATAAAAAGCAAAGTATGCTGGTATATTTCAAATGGACACTCTATCACATGTGTATATTGAAAAGTTTAACTTCTCTTGTATGACTGAAATAAATGAATAAATAAAGACCCCCAAACTCAAGGGTTTTTATGGTTAATAAGAATTGGATTTGAAATTTTTTATTTCTCTCTGGAGCCACCTATGCAAATCACATTGAGATAAACCCACTGTACGTAATTCCTTTTCCATCCTTTGTTGCCTAAAGAGTTTTTCCTGGAGAAATCATATGAAATCTATTAATAAATATTTAGAGCATTTATAAAGGATTATTTATAAAAGTACAAAGTACCATTTTTCATATATATAAATTAAAGAAAATTTTTGTTATGTTATATATATTTCTGTGACATAGCCAGTGACAGTTTGCAATAATAAACTATATGCCCATCATTCCCTTTTCTCCAGAGGAAAATAAAAATAGCCTGCCAACTGCCTGGTATTTGAAAATAAGTTTCTGAAGGTCATTAACTAATAAAATTACCCTGGGCTACTACCCAGGGTAGAATGTCATGATATTGCATGATTTTATTTCGTATGTGCCTCGTTATGTTTCTCTTCACTCTCTTTCCCTCTGTGTTACTGTCTTTAGTGTAATTTGAAATATATTTACTAACTAGATACCTCAATGACAGCCAGAAGAATTTTGTTAGCTTCTTTTTGGTTTTGTTTATTTAAGAAAGCTTACATCAGTTTTGACCTTTGACGTCCATTATCACTTCTGCTTCTGAAAACTGATGATCATAGTGTGCAGTAGAGTATTTTGCCACCAGTCCTGGAACTGTTTTAAACTGCCATAGCATTACACTGACCATAGCAAAAGATGTAACATTTGCTTGTGTTGAGCAGATAGTGTGATAGAGAAAGGTAAGATAGCAATGACAGGAGTGCTTAGTAGTGCCACTCTAGGGAAAAATAAAAAAGCACAGCATTCTCATTTAACCTAGGTGCTATAGTTTAATGAAGGCATTTAACACTTTTAAATTTTGTTCTGAATTTAAAAAATTGTGATACATTTTCTGAAAGAAAGTCAGTGTGAGTGTTCCTTTTGCCATACAAAATGTTTAGCTACATAAAGAGGCTAAGATTCTACTCCAAATAAATGCAGTGGCAGCTACTAACAGTCTTGAAGTCTTTTATGAGGTATTAATCAACACCTGAAAAGGTAACCTAAGACACCATAAAACTGTTCTTTAGAGGAACTAATTATCATTACATTTTCAACATCTTGTGAAATGCTTATTTTTCAGCATCTCAAGAATTTGACCTAACCTACAAACGAGTTCAAATTAGGATTATATTTCATTTCAAGTTGATGCCTTTATGAAAATTCTGAAAACAGCAGATGTATGTGGTCCAAGTTTATTCAAATTTGGGTAAACAATGAGCAGAAGAGGTAGAGTTATAATTCCATCAGAGACACTATAATGATATGCTTAGATATTTTGATTCTGATGTCTTTACGAGTTGATGTTTACAAGTTATGGAGGTCGAGAACAAGAAGATTGTAAAATACAGTTCAGTCTGAATTTTGGTGGCTGATTCAGTCTTTATAAAAGCACGAGTGTCTGCAGAAGGCAAAAGCTGTCCGAGAACTGGTGTATCTGTAAAGTTCCATTGAGGATAAGGAATCCTTTCTAAAGAAAGAATTCCAATTCTTATTATGTTAGTATTATTGAAACTCTGGTGGTGGATGGAGAGTAGGGAGAAAATCAGTTATCGCTTCATAAATGTTATTTATCTAATTTTCAGTTTCTGTTTTTCCAAATACTGCACTTCTGGGATATTTGAATAGCAAACATTAAGATTTTTTATAATCTAAAGCATATAGTGTTCCCTCAACTTTGAAAACAAGTTTTAGTATCTTAATCTACTTTTTCCCCCCTGGCAGACTTGAAGTTTAATGCTTTATGATTACTTAAATTTTCAATGAAGCCTGTGGGTTTTGATGTTTTAGCAATCTCAATCTTTTACTCTCTGCAATCAGAAAACAGGCCAGGTACTGTTGCTTTGAAAATGGGGTGTTGGTATTGTGTGGTTTTATCCCCCCAATAAGTGAATTTAGTAAATAATTTGTTTATTTGACATCACTGATACAAACGCATGTAAAGGAAAAATTAATAATTCTCCAAATTGTTGAATGAATATCATTCTGAAAAGATTAGTAGTAACTCCAGTTTTGGAAAATGAAGATGTGTGAGATAGTGTAGGTAAGCAGGGGGGTTGTTTTGTTTCTGAGAATTTTTGTATATTGATTGCAGCTGGTACTTTTGGTGTGTTTGGATGCTTCTGTGAATGTCAGTTGCAGGGTCAGGTTCTACGATAGGGGTGCAAAAGGATTGAATTATACCAGCAGCAGCACTAGTCACCCTTTGAGCACAGTTTTGTTTATTACAGTGTTTTGAAAAATGCATTCTGCCAGTGCTTTAAATAGCAAATGAACACAGGAAATGTTAAGTTGATCTCTATGTTGGTATCATCTACTATTATATTTATGGTACTATTTCTGTCTCAAAATTTTCTTTCTTCTCCTTGCCTCTTGACCTATAAACCCAGAGACAGAATTACTCATGGTTTTTAAAAATCTGTTCAGTGTACTTTGTCTAAAATCTGTGTTTAGCAAAAGCAACTTTGAAAAACAGTATTTTTTCCAGTGTAGATAATCATGTATATGTAATGTTTCGGGCATTAGTGGGAAGACCTTGCCCTCCACTTTGGTTCTGATGCCACTTGTTTTAATTGTAAATTTGTAATTTTCAAGTGGGTGTAGTAGACTTATTTTATTGTTTTCTTGATTCATTGTTGCTTTTTGATTTTTGTGAATAAATTCAGGAGCAGAGGTGTAGATCCCTTACTGCTCCTACCTTCCTGTGGAGCTGAAGTCTTAACACCATCTGAAGTCACGTTTCTAGGGTATTCTGTCCTGTGACTCACTTGGCTGGAACAATTTTGTGTCAGAGTGGCACTTAATTCGGTGGCTGGGCCTCAGGAGGATGCAGGAGGTGATTCCTTCAGGAGATTGCTCGGAACCATGGAGAGCTGTCTCATATCCCGGCGTGGGTAATAACGGGCATCTTTTAATTTCCCTTGAGATGGTTGCTAAAATTAGGCTGTAAAAACCAACACTGAAAGTAGGAACAAGAAGATAATATCTGGCATAAAAGCCAGTCCATGGAAATACCGTAACTTGGAAGTTCAAGGAATTGTGAGATGCTGCTGGGGGAATGTTAAGCACAGGAACAGCTGGCCGTGATATAATCACATCCTTATTACAGCGTGGTCACCACAAAGGAAAATACTGCTTTTCTCCCAAATAATGAGTCTATGTGAAGTGATTCTATGAATTTCATAGCTTGCTTTGTGGATAGTACTGTAATAGTACTTGCCTAGGAAACAGTAAGAAAACCACATGACTATAGGTTTTTCCTGATGCTTAGCCTTTTTAGACAGGATATTTCAAACCTCTGTTATGTTCCTTTTTACCAATCTGAAATACTTGAATGGTGTTTCACTAGAAGCACATGTGAGAAAATATGCGAATTTAGCTTTTAAGTTCTTTTTTACAATACAGTATTCATATTGGTTTTAATTAATTACAGATTTTATATGAAAAATTAAATGGTCTTAGGACCAACGAATGTTTAGTTTATAAAATAAAATATTTTGTGGAAAAAAATTCAAGCAACTTTTGTTTCTGTGAGAAAGTTATATATCCATGCACATGATATACACAGACAAAATAAAAACCCAAGCCATCTTCCATATTAACAAAAATAGCTTACTAGTTAAGGCTGATAGCTTTTAACACTCACCACAGTTTGACAGCAAATTTTTGAATTAGTAATAATTATATTATAAATCAAAATGGTAATTCTGGTTAACAGTGTAATCTTAATACTTGACATAAAAGGAGTTACACAAAAATCTAGTAACTTCAGAGGTGTTTTAAACTCATCTGTCTTTCCCCTTAATAATATGTCACACCAATTTTGAAAGCAAAGGGCATCGGCAGTTTTATATGAGGTTTCGACTTGCAAGTTTCTCAGTCCTGTTTTATGCATAGCTGTACTATTGTACAAAGCACCTTGAATTTTTCAATTCCTTCACTTTCAAATAGAAGAATAGATGTTAGATCAGTGGTCAACATCTGTCATCAATAACATTTTTCTTGTTCCAATGAAAGCACTGCAGAAAACACAATTGAATTTAAATTAGAAAATGATTATACAAAGCAAGTCTCATTATTTAGATAATGATTACTTCAGACATTCTTTCCTTGATGTGGCCTACTCAAAGTTGTATTCTGGCATTTCTGTTACTGGGTTATCAAATTGTCCACTCTCCAAGCCTCCTATGTGTAATGGGGAAGGCTTTTAGCTCAATTCTGTGACTCTTCTTTTTTCCCAGCTTATGAATTCTGTACTACACTGTGAGTTTGCAAAACATCCTGGTTGCAAATAAGACTCCAGTTTTCATATGGCTGCCAGGTGTTACGCATTTTTGCATAACTATTAGAAACTCAGCAGCTCTCTGCCTGTTTTGCATCTTGATCTATAAATGTCCACATGAGTTGTGAACAGGCTGATGTGAAGTTTCCTGGGTTTTTTTGCATGTTGCTTTGATGCCAGCCAGAAGAAAGATAGATCTTTCCTCTGATCTTGCCTCTGATCTTTGCAGCCATTAAGGAATGGCATGGGGAAGTGGGTGGAAGGGCATATTCAGTGGAGAGCTTCAACACCAAGAAGAATGGAAACATCAAATATTAGCTAAAGGTTAACTGTCTTTTTTGTCCCTCTCTGTTCCTTCCCCAATCCATCTAGGTCATGCTACTGAATAAGAAGCTGCACTTCCCCCAAGCAGAAGAGGCAGCTGTACTTTGGTCCCAGAAAAGCACTGAAAGAGAAAGCAAAGCATTTTTATGTCTGCTTCTCTTAAATTTGGATTCTAATGCAAACCTATGAAACAAAGTAATGTTTTGGGCAGTCTCCTTACTTTGTGAAGTTCTTGGCTGTGGAACCACATGCAGTAAAGACATTACCTTATTGTTGTGTATTGTGAGTGATGTTGGGAAATTAGCTGTTTTCTTCTTTTACCTCCTAATGAGAAGTTCAGCTTGACTTAAGAAGAAATGTCCCAGAAAATTTGGAGAGCATTAGCTTATTTTTAAAAATCAGGCTTTTTTGTGGCTTATGGAGAAACAAAATTAAAAGTTTGGCTGTTGTGGCTAAAAGGTTGTCTGAAAAATCAGCAAGATCAGTAGGCAGATCAGTTTGAATATATTTTAACTAGGTCATGCTAGGGTGCCTTGGGGTCTTTTCTTACATGCAGTTTAAATGCAACTCACATTCTAGAATCCCATCCCGTGACCAGCAGTGGGGTCATTCTGACACAGGGGCTGTTGGTTAATAGATACTCCCAGCTGCTGGAAGAAGTCAGTGAACTTCAGCAGGATGTTCCAAGTCTTGTTCAGGGAATCTTCTGAGCGCTTTATCTTTCCGGAGATATGCTGTATATGTGGCTATTGACCATGTTAAAGCTTTGATATGCACCTTGGTGGGTTGAGAAGACTGGTCTTTTTTATTCCAGAGCTTTCCTGATCTCCAGAAGTATTTCATAGAACTAGGGGTATTAAGTTCTGTACTCTATTAAAAAAATAATAAGTTCTAAGTTTTGTTAAGAAAGGAATGAGCCATATCTGTTCATCAGACTAATGCAGGGCAGAAAACCCAATTAATTTCAACGTCTTGATTGAACTATTGTATATTTTTTGTAAGCATCTTTAGTGCTTCAATTTAAAGGGAATGAGCGACTGAGAATCCATTAGCTCATTAAATCATCTGTTTCAATGGCTGATTCCTTGAGCTGTTATACATGTTTAGGAACTCCCCTTCCTCTTGAGCTGAGTTTATCTAGATTAAATGCCCGTTCCCCAGATTTTATTATGCCTTTGTTTTCAAGTGTAAGAAGCAATTCAGTGTCGGAAATATTTTCTTTTTTAATGTAAGTTATGTCCTGCTAACTTTCATAGTCTGTTCCTTTACTATATTGCTCCCACAGATTCGCACTCTATTTTCTTTTCAAATGACTGAAGACTATTAATCTATTAACTCCAGAGAAAGATCATCCTTGATGTTAGACTTGATGTTTGTATTTTTATTATTCATTTTATTATTCATTCTTGACTATGGCTATATTAATCTAATACCTAGATCTAATCTAGGGTTGTATGGAGGCAATACAGTAAATAAACAACAATAAATAAACCTTCTCTCTTATTTAATTGTCCTGTTCATTTGCTAAAATAATTTTATATTACAAAGACACACTTGGTTAGTTCAGATAAGACAAAAGTAACTTCTGTGCTGTGTTTCTGGTTAATGTATTATCTTAATAGTTAAAAGGAACTGTAAAACTGAAGGCCCCTTTATCCACTTCTTATTAAAATGAGCTCATGTATATAATTTCCGTGGAGCGCATTGTTTCTGCAATTGAGTCTTTTATCTTTTAAAAAAAAAATTACCAGTTACTTTTTGTGTAAGTGTTTGACAGAGAATCTTGCATCTATTTGACAAGTAAGCTGCTCTATTTCTTCCAGGGTACAATTCCCTCTTTTGTTTAAAACTACATCAATTCTAAAAAAATATAGAAATTATTGTATCTTTTTTCATGCCTTCAAATGTAATACATTACAAAAAGGATAAGCATTTGTATTTATTACTGTATCTAAACCAAAAGAGTGCTTAATAATTTTTAACAGTATTTGTTTTTATTATTGATGTAAGTTTTTTATCTAGTTTTAAAAAGTTCGTTCTTCTTAAATCGTGTCAGACTGTTGGTATGGATCTCTCTGAGCCAGTGCCATTGTGATATCTGAACCACTAGGTGTTCATAAAGCATAATTTTGAGAATATTTGGTCTGTGATATTAAAATTACTAAAATTGGGGAGTTTGTTTGTTTGTTTTTTTCTTTGATCTCTGACCCAAAGCTGTGTTGTTGAAATAGGATTGATTAGTAGTAATACTCAACTTTGTTCTCCTTTGCAGTTTAGTGGGGTTTTTTTGGTGCCATTTTGTTTTGTTTTAAAAGAAATAAATTTCATAACTACAGGGGCATAGGACCCTGAGTTTTCTTGGGCTTCAAGCTGCTGTACTGGAATTTTCTTGACACCATACTGTACAGTTTCTTGAACATCTAGACCTGAGCATGGTCAGGATATCTCCAGGGAATGTAGATTGTCTCTGTTTCTCTGGGAAGCCCTACCTGACCCAGTCATCTTAAGTATTAAAATGATTCTGAACAAGCAAACAGAATGCTTCTAGCCCCCCTAATACTGTCTGTCAAAAGGAATGGAGGGCACTTTGGATGCTATATACTTCTAAATGTATTACCAGAATTCACAGAAGGAAGGAATTGGAACAATACGTATGTTGTCTCTAATAAATACTAAAATGAGCAAAGAAGAATTTTGTTATGAGAGATGAATTATGATTTTAGGTTAAGAAGTTATGAAGAGACCTTAAGTTTTTTATAAGATAGCAGAAGTTTTCTTGAAATTTTGTGACTTTTATTCTTCTGCTATGGAATTCTTTTAAAGAGCTATTAAATTTATTTGTATTTTGCTTTCTCCATTTCTCCATATTTGTGATTTCTCTGGTTGCATTAAGGGATTATTCTAATATTTTGATTGAGAGCACACTTATTTTCTCTGAAAGGTTTCCTTAACATGTTTAAAAATTTTATAAACCATAATGTACATGAAAGAATATATTTGATTACTCTTGTATCCATTTTATTCAAAATAAGGTTAAAAATAAATATTCCATCTTTGATTTTTTTTTTCAGTTTCAAAAGTTTTGACTGGTGTTTTGAATAGGAAGTAATGCTTAGAAATGGGCAAACAGTGATTTGACAAAGCTGACAAATGGCTGAATTATTTAATCATTCATGCAGATTTGTATCTTGCGTTCAAGATTTAGAGCCTCTTTCAGCTGCAAATTTGATAGTATCTGTAAATATTAGTGAATTCAACTTCAAACATAATTTTGAGATTGGCAAATACTAACAAGGGGAACTGGGACCCGATGAGACTGGCTTGTACAAGTTACTCACTAAATCAATGCAGACCCTAAAATATTTTTTGATTTAATTATTTGATTGCTAGATCAAGCAGTCCAAGTCTAATCTAAGTACAAGGAAAGATGTTAGTTAAAAATATTTTCATTAAGTGTTTGATGTTTACTGGTTAAATAAAAAGTAGAAAATGTGATCTTTTAAGGTGAAAAATTAGCTTCTTTCTCAATTTTATGATACAAGGGCAAATCAAAAAGAAAATGGTCTTATAGAATGTGAAACGCTTTTGTTTGAATATGAATCTAAAGGGATCTTTTTTTCTTTTCAACAGTTATTAATTTCACTTGCTGCTGGACTAGTGGAATTATTTGTTAACCTCCGAGCCCATGATGTGGTTGTGTTTATTTCTTGCTGTCATGGAGAGGGTAAGCTCTTCTTCAGATGTGTTACGAAGTTATGATATTTAAAAATTTACTGCTATTTATATGAAAGATAATATACTGTCCTGGTTTAAGTGATACAGACTAATTTATCTTCTAATGCCTTGGAAAATTGCACTTTTAGAAGAAACTGGTGTCTGAACTTGTGAAAATACTTACTTTATAGCCAGTTAGGCTACAAAGCCAATAAAAATATATAGGCTGGGATTCAAAGTCTGTGTTTTCAAGCCTTGCCAGGTGCAGGGATGAGGAAGAGCAAGGCCTGGGCACTTGACTCAAGCTGCCAACAGGATTATTTCATACCATGAATGTCTCATTCAGTATCAATTAGAAAGTTTGCTGCATAGTTCTCTCTCTACCTTGATGTCAGTGGTCCAGAGAACTGGCCCTGGTGTCAGACCCCTGAGCTTTTCCCTTCCTCCTGAAGCCACAGCAGGAAGTATCTGAAAAGAAAATCACCCAAATTGCTCAGAGCAATCCATACAGTCATAAAATTAGGTCTTTACAGAAACAGTAGTAAAGATGAAGGTGTGGCTGTTGGAGTAAATAATAAGCAAGTCTCATGATTATGTTTACTTATGCCCTGTGACAGATGTGAACAGAAGTTGAGAAGTAAATTTACATAATAATTAAGTATATGTATGGAATACTATAAAATTTATGTCCTTGTTCCAGAAAAAGCAGGGGATGGATAATTTTTATGGATAGAAAAATAAAATCATATAACTGAAACAGTGAACTTGAATAGAAAACTAAAGGAATTTCATTTTGGATACAAACATGAATACATATTCTGTGAATGGGTTTCTGTTCTCTGATTGAAGAAGATACCTTTATTAATATAAATTATATATATTAATTGAAAAATTATGGATGAATGAAATGCTTTCTAAATTGTTTCCATTCAGTATTGTAAAAAGTTTGGAACTAAATCAGACAGTCTCTTGGGATTAGCGTAGATGAATGCTAGAATTAGAAATAATTACCAGCCCTGACTTGTAGTATGTAAAGAATGGGGACAAATTTTGAAAGAAATGACAATTAACAAAGTAGCTAGATGAAAATGGAAGATGAGATAAATAGAACCAGGTTTGCCAAAGTTTATTTGTGTGGATTATTCTAGGTTTATTTATTAACTCTTCCAAAGAGGGAAAGTAAATTTCCTAATGAAACATAGATTGGGAGAGGCTGTGTATCTGGAATTGCTTTCAGCGTTTTCTTGGCAAATAGAAAATTATATATTGAGCTAGAGAATATGTGAATGAAAAGTGGAATCATTCATTGGAAAAGGAAGTAGATAAAGTGACAGTGACTTGTGCTGCAAGGAAGAGTATTGGACTGAAGGAGAGACACTTTAACTGCAGTGGATTATGTCTGTTATTCATCTGTGGTATTTTCAGTACTGACGTCACAAAAAGATAATGGATTATAATGAAATTTAGGTCACAAACTAGAGGAGTGTTATGATGAGATTCAGAAAAATGTGCAAGAAGAATTTTTTACTTGGGATAGTGTAGTGGTAGAATGGGATAAAGTGTAATAAGTTAAAAGGACTAAAGATAAGATATCTATATATAAGATGGGAGCTTATCAATTTGAAGAGATATAGGTGCAAAAAGATTTGGAGGTATTAACGTGCTTGCAAAATGGTTGCTGGCTGCCAGAGGAACGTGGCCATGAAAAAGATAAATTCAGTCTTAGGATTTTAAAAATTTTTTAAAATTTTATTTCTATTAGAGCAGTGCAGGTTAAAATTACTAAGAGTAGCCTGCTTTCCTAAGAAGATAATTTTTGTTAGTAAAATCTTAAAAAAATATTAACTTGCCTCATTTAAATTTACTTTTGCTTTTAAGAGAAACTAGCAATGATGTGCAGGTTAAATCTAAGTTGCATGTACAGTGTAACATGCTTTTTGAGTGTTTAGCATTTAGTGATAAATCATTGTGATAGCCCATAACAGTGGAGTGAATTTGATGTTTTATACTGTGAAAAAAGAAGTGTAGATAATGTAAATGCCATTAAATATAATGCTGTATGTATAAGCTCTAGTGATGAGTTTTGCTTCATGAGTAAATTTTTTTCTTTTCAACATACACTTTTTTGAGTGAATCTGGGTTAGTAGGTGGTTGAGCCAAAAGTGGACTTGCTTAGCTTGCTTTGGTCTGGATCTAAAAATAATTTGAAACTGTAAATTGCCAAGAAAAAACATAATTCTATTCTAGAGCCATAATTGTGCATAGCAAGCAAAAATACTCAAGGAGAAAATCTTCACTCCATTGCTGAATGTGTTATTGAAAGCATGTTGGAAATAGCAAGTTAACGAGGAATTTATTTAAGTCATGGAAAATGTCCTTTCATTTGAAATTATGGTATTAGTCTATTTACATTTCTAATCTGTATGTATGTACCTTTTAAATGTTTAAAATAACCAGAAGGCATTATGGGACCAAGATGAACAAAGATACTGTATTTATACTTTTTTTTTTTTTCATTGATTGATCTTTTTTGCTAAAACAAAATAACTTTGATGTGGATGCACATTATTTCTCCTGATCATATTGGAGCTACACTTCAGTCTCTTTTTTAATTATAATTTCAATTAAGTTAGTGTTCTCTTTACTGTTTCCTTTAGTCATTTTGTACACACTATATTGCACTGCACTGAAGCAATGATTTTTAACCAAACCTTCCCTGTTAATTTAACAGCAAAACATTTTAGTATGCTTACAATCAATTGTGGCTTAATGCCTTGTATGCACAGTTTGATTTCCCGATTAAGGCATTGAAGCAGACCCTTACTTTTATGTAAATATTCTGTCTTCTCTTTAATGGAATCTAAATAAATTTGTGACACTAACCACATTTTCTATGCTATGCATTTAGCAGTAAATAAATTTAATTTGACTTCCTTCCTCACAATATTATTTTCCATTCAACTGATGCATTAAGGATTATGTATTCCTAATGATTTATAATAGCAAGTACTTATCAGACCTTTTTTGCTACATTAAATAATACTACATATTTTGTATTGACATTTTATAATAGAG
Source organism: Scolopax mira (assembly GCA_004320125.1). Lineage (NCBI taxonomy): Eukaryota > Metazoa > Chordata > Aves > Charadriiformes > Scolopacidae > Scolopax > Scolopax mira. The sequence goes on from BJBW01004429.1 coordinate 31,812, forward strand.
CTACAGGATTAAATTAAACCTGGGAAATAGCTTACTGTAGGTGATACATTGCTTTCAACATAGCATTTGCTTTTAACATTACTTTGGTTTTATTATACAAAAGTTTTTCCTAATATTGGCTTGATTTCCTTATCAGCTGAAACAGGAGTTTGAAATAACAAATTATTTTATAAGGAGTGACAGAAAAATCCTACATTTAACTACAAAAAGCCTTGATGTTAATTACCCCCGGTATTTATTTGTGTCTCATTATTTTGATAAGATTTCATAGCTGTCTGTAATCTCTTCATCTTCAGTCTCCTGTGAAGCCAGGTGACCCTTTGCATTCATATGTGGAAGATTTTTCTTCCATTTACTTAAGTCCAAACTGCTTTATTTCAAGAAATCTAAAAGCTGTGTCTACATTCAAGAATCACTGAAGGTTATCACTTTCATTGTGGTATCTCCAACCTCACACTGCTGCTGGCATCAAAGCATTAAATCTTTTTTGTACGCTATTGCTTCTACTGAGCTTTGCCCTTTCAGTCCATCCCAGCACCTCTGTCAGCGCTGGGACTGGAATGGCTGTGGATGGTAGCTGGCTTCTGATGAAGGGGAGATGATTTCCCTGAGAGACCAGATTGAAATCCTCTTAACTGAGTGTAGTGATGAAATTAAAACAAAAATTAGCTTGACAGATTGCTATAGAGATATTTCCAAAAGCTGGTGGGGAGAATAGAGGAGTACATTCTTTTTCACTCTAAATGCCCAGGGTAAGCCCTTTCCAAGAGGCAGAAGAGATATCTTATTACATTATATTGGAAGGTGATGCTGTGAGAAAGTAGCCATTCTTGGGGTCCCCAAGAAGGGAGACAAGAACTAATCTAAAATTGCAGGAAAGAAAATGCAAGTTAGCTAATTGTCAGAATACTATGTTTTGATGTGCTTTTGCACTGGAAAATGCAAGGGACTCTGAATGGATAAATACAATTGAATGTAACACAAGAAATTATGGTAAATCTCAGAGGATAACTAGTAAATTAAAATACATGGCTTCCTGTAGTAAAAGAAATGTAACATACTATTCTTAGATAAAGGATTGTCACTGTATAATATAATTTAATAATAACACAATGTCAATGAGCAAGCAGGGTGCTCTTGTGGCCAGGAAGGCCAATGGAATCCTGGGCTGCATAGGGAAGAGTGTGGCCAGTAGGTCGAGGGAAGTCATTCTCCCCCTCTATTCAGCACTGGTGAGGCCACAACTGGAATACTGCATCCAGTTCTGGGCTCCCCAGTTCAAGAGGGACAGGGAGCTACTGGAAAGAGTCTAGTGAAGGGCAACAAAGTTGATTCAAGGATTGGAGCATCTCCCTTATGAGGAAAGGCTGAGAGAGCTGGGACTCTTTAGCCTGGAGAAGAGAAGTCTGAGGAGAGACCTTATCAATGCCTATAAGTATCTAAAAGGTGGTTTAAAGGATGATGGAGCCACTCTTTTCAGTGGTTGCCAGTGAGAGGACGAGGGACAATGGGCACAAGTTGGAACATAAGAGGTTCCACTCAAATATGAGAAAAAACTTCTTTACAGTGAGGGTGACGGAGCCCTGGAACAGGCTGCCCAGGGAGGTTGTGGAGTCCCCTTCTTTGGAGATTTTCAAGACCTGCCTGAATGCAGTCCTGAGTAACATGCTCTAGCTCTAGGCAATCCTGCTTCAGCAGGGGAGTTGGACTAGATGATCTCTATGGTCCCTTTCAACTCTAAAAATAATTCAGTTAAATTCAGTGAAATCCTGAACTGTCATGACAAGTCCTCCTTGAAAATGTGGTAGAAGAAGATTTTGGAAAAAACTTGCTCAGGAATTTAAAAAATACAGTAAAGCAAACTCAAAACATTTATTACAAATCCATTGCAGAAGTTATAATTACAATAAATTTAAAAGTAGAAGAACTAGGACATTAAATACAAAGTTCACACAAATAGTTAAATTCCCCTCCCTCCCTCCTTTTTTACATGGTCAAATAAAATTTGGAGGATAGCTATTACTTTGTCCATTAAAAAACCGATGATGATGCCAGTGTTTTCATCATTTAAATAGAAAAGGGAGTTACCTAACTGCAGTTTTTTGTTAAATTTATTGAAGATACTCATATAAAATGGAAAATTTCTAACATAGCTCTAGTGGATCTCAATTGATGATGGCATGATATATTCCTTCACCTGTTCTTTTTTTCAGTCTTTGAAAACACACAAACATTATCATGAATAGTGTTACAGAGAAGGCCTTCAATCTATTCTGTATAATATTTTTTCTTCAGTCATCTCCACAGAAGCCACATTTTGGAATTCAAAATTGAATAAATCAATTTGAAAACAAAGAGATCTCAAATGAAACAATTATGTTAATTTATCACCTTGAAATGTATAGAACTAAAATGAAGGATTATTTTAATCCATATTGTTATTCATATAGTATTGATAGAATAGGGTTAGGATAGGGTAGGATTTGGATGGGATAGGCTAGACTAGGCTAGCCTAGGGTAGGCTAGGATAAGATAGTTCAGTTGGAAGGGTTGTACAATGATCGTCTAGTCTATGTGCCTGACCAGTTCAGGGCTAATCAAGAGTTAAAGCATGATAGTAAGGTTATTGTCCAAATGCCTCTTAAACACCAAAAGGCATGGGAAATCAACCATGTCTCTAGGAAGCCTGTTCCAGTGTTTGACCACCCCCTCAGTTAAAGAGTGTTTCCTAATGTCAAGTCTGAACGTCCCCTGACACATCTTTGAACTATTCCCATATGCCCTGTGACTGGATACACAAGTTTTGTTGCTCTCCTCTGCATGCATTCAAGGACATTTCCATCCTTCTTAAATTGTGGGGCCCAAAACTGCACACAGTGCTCAATATAGCCGTATAATCACCTCTTTTGACTGACTGGTTTTGCTGTGTTTGATGCACCCCAGGGGATGCTGTTAGCTCTCTTGGCTGCCAGGATACACTGCTGACTGTAGCGTAGATCCTACATTCAGCCTGCTGTCAACCAGCGCCCCTATATCTCTTTTTGCAGAGCTGCTCTCTAGCCCCTTCAGTCCCAAATTATACTTATGACCCCAATGTACTTATGTCCAAATTCCTCCTTCCCATGTGCTGAAGTCTGCATTTGTTCTTGTTAAATTTCATGCATATTTTGAAAATGCTTTACAGGTTATTTTTGATTTGTATGTTAATAGAGTTTTGTTTCAAGGGAATGCTATACTTAAAACAGTTGCTCTTGATTCACAAAATAATGTTTGTTCATGCTTCTTATAGGAAAAAAATCTTATAGTTTGTCTTGCATCTTGTGCTTTTGGTGCTTCATCTGTTACAGTACAATGTCTTGTTTCTGTCAAGGCAATTGTTATGGTAAGCCATTGTGTGAGAAAAAGAACCTTTCCTACTCAGCAGAAGACAGCCACAGGGTTTTGAAAATAAGGACAGTGGATTTAAGATAGGTAGTAGAGAAAATTTTTGTCACTGATAATCATTCATATATACATGTTTGGTGAGTGTTTTTGAGAATTGTGTGATTTTTATTCTAATTTTATATTAGATTAGTTATATTAGTTAGATTATATTAGTTAAAGATGTTTCAGCCTGTTGAGCAATGTTCTTTGTATTGGTGTTGAACCAGTGAGAAGCCTATTATCTGGAGAAATGTAAGATTTTTGAGGTCGGAGAGAAGCCCAAGATCATACCCTAAGTGCAAACTGGCAAAACTTTATCACTGATCAGAATCATGGTATTATGGACAGAAGTTTTTAATTCTGCCACTAACTATTATTTCATAGGATGTTGCCTGATTTGCTGAAAAAATAAAGTGTATCTGAAAGGATAAACTTTTCAGTAGTGTTACCTAGGAAAAATAGTAATTGGTACGCAATACTAAAACCAAAAAATATCAAGAAGATATTATATACTACTAGTGGTATATGTGTTAATATTGTTCATGAGACTGTATCTCCATCAGTCGTTCATCAGTTTCTTCTCTTGCAGATAGTTTATGAAGCTGGATGTATCTTTCACACCTTCTAGGATAACAAGTCTCATGTACATTCTGATCTTCATTTTGTGCCTTTACAACAGCATTAAATAACATTTGGAAACTTAGTGTTCAGGCTATACAGAACTGGCATTTCCTTTTCTTTTCCTTTTGTGTCTTGTTTTACATATCATTCTGTTATTTTGCTATATATGATATAAACATATATATTTTTATTTATATGCTGCCTGCATAGTCCATACAATAAAGAGAATGAAGATTTTCATCTGTAATTTCTTTAAGTCTATTAGATTAAGAACCATGACAGAGTCTTTTTATAGAAAAATAAATTTCATGTAGGCAGTGATATAAGATATGCATTTTTTACCCCGAAGTCCTGGCTCCAAGGCCACTCTTCTTTTTCTGCTGGCAGAATTTTTTTCTGGGATGCTGCCATTTCCCTTATCGTTTTGTGGTTTAAAATCCTTAAATAAAATGTAATGCTGTAGAGCAAAAAAGAATTTTTGTAGTTGTCTGTAGATTTTTTGATAAGGCCTAAAAAAATATATATAATTTTTTTAATGTAAATGGAATGAGGGGGACAGGCCATAAAACAAACAAACAAAGCCCACCACCACCCTCCCTTCCCCAACAACTAGACTATGAAAAATTCAGTTCTTATGCATGAAACAAGTGGTAACTATTATTTACACTGGATGATAAAATCAGATCCATTTCAACAACTTTATGAAGCTTCCTCAACTGAAACCTTTTCTACATAGGGAAAGGAGTGTCTTTTATAAAACAGTACCAAAATTAAAATTGGATGACACAATATTAATTTTCACTGTAATCTTGTTGCCTCTGATTAGGGGGACATTTCTGGAGGGTTTTCTTCCATGCACAATTTTCAATGTATGTTTTATTTGAAGTACAAAGAGGTTTAGAAATTTGTGTGGTGACATCTGTGAACTGTAGGGGGAAAAATATTTCCACAAAGGTTCACAAATGACACAAATTTTAAGTACAACACAACTACAAGGCAACCCGATGGTAACTAGGAGTTCTCACACTGTTTGATTAAGATACATTTGGAGCTGGGGTTAAAGGCTTGTCTGTAGGAGAGGGGGCTCACCTTGTGATTTGGCACTTATATAATATTAACATTATGTGTTGCATGATCTGACAGCTCATGCACCACTGACAGATGAGGAGTGTGTGTTGTTTTCTTCTGTAAGAAGGAGCACAGTATCAACAGACAAATTATATAAGGCTAGTGTTAAAGAAGGCAGAGGTGTTTTCCACAACTCATGATCACCTACTAGCCATGGGCAGAATAATGGTTTGCTAACTGGTCAGCAGTTTGTAACGGTTACAATAGATCTTTCATGAAAACAGTGATGATGTTATACAGAATTATATTTTTTTCCTAGTTATATAAAGAAACACATCTTACAGGAAATCTGTCTTAGGATTCGGCCTGCTCCTTTCCAATTCACAGTTCTCTTCCATTACTTTCAATGGAATTAGAGTCAAGCTTCCAATGATCTGTTTTCTGGAAAACCAAGGAAGAAAGATCAATAATGCCATAAAGTTTTTTTTTTTCCAAATGCTAATGATTTCTCAGGAGCAACTGAGGCAAGAGATGCCTTTTATACAAGAATCCATGACTGACACAGATGAGTACAACAGAATGAGGCACATAAATATTTCTTAGTGATGTTTGGTTACAGCCATAGAATGATACTACACATTCGCAGCATGTGAAAGATAGGCTTTAAGCACATGGAAATATCTCTTATTGTACTTTACCTAATAACTATCATGCAAAACCACAGTCAACAGAAAAAAGAGTAAAGAAGCTCTTGAATGCAAAATTACTGTCTGTGGTATATACATACCAGAGAGGAGCTATGTAAATTGTATTTTCCTTTGGACTGCTGTTAGAAAAAAGTCAAACTCAATTACTAGCCTAGAAAGATAAACCACACACATCATAAGTAGTCATGTCATTGTTACTTGAATGTATTCAGTCCATTCTTTTATTATTTTCTTTTTAAGTTTCCAAAATGGAGTTGTTACTGATACAGCCATTTAAGCTATCTACAACAAATGGAAAGTCTCCTTCAAGACAACACCTATTAATCAAGATTGCCATGAGGCTTACAAGGGGCGAATACTTGTAATTCAAGCCATCAAGATTGCCATGAGGCTTACAAGATATTTGATATTTGAGACAAATTGAGGAGGAAAATTCAATTTTCATACATAAAAACACCAAACCAAACCAAAATGTTAAGCTTAGGAAAAAAGTTTTAGGGGAAGATCAAGGAAAGAAATGTGAAAATTTACTATAAAACTGGCCATAAGGAGAAAAGAATATGACCACCAAGGATCTTTGGATATTTCACACAAGACAAAGCACTCTTTGTGAAAGAGTGAAAAAAAGTGAAATTTATGGGTAGTTTTTTAAGGTTTTCTTTAAATGATCCTTTAAATGAGGATTAGACCGCTAGCCTTTGACACATAGATGAGGTGTGATCCAGACCAGACATTGCAACTAGAAGCCAGTCTAACTGATTGCCATTGTGGAAGTTGAGAGCCATGTTGCCACCTAGTTATTTTGACTGCAGTATTCTGACATATGGGTCTAAAGCTCACTCCAGATGAAGAGTTCAGACCTTAAAAATATTCTATATTTTGAGTTCTCAAAACCTAAAGCTGATTTTCCAGTTTGGCATAGAATCATTGTCTAGGTTGGAAGGGACCTTCAAGATCATCAAGTCCAACTGTCAAAAACACTGACAAAAAACATTACTAAACCACATCACTAAGTACTATGTCTACCCGTCTTTTAAATACCTCCAGGGATGACAATTCCACCACTTCCTTCCACCAGCCTGTTCCAATGCCTGATAATCTTTCAGTGTAAAAAATTTTCCTAATATCTCATCTAAATCTCCGCTGGTGCAATTTGAAGCCGTTTTCTCTTGTCCTACTGCCTGTTCCTTGGGAGAAGAAACTGACTTCCACCTCTTTACACTCTCCTTTCAGATAGGTGTAGAGAGCGATAAGGTCTCCTCTCAGCCTCCTTTTCTCTAGCCTGAACAATCTCAGCTCCCTCAGCTTCTTCTTTGCCCTTCTCTGCCCTCACTTCAGAATCTCAATGTCTTTGCTGTAGTGAGGGGCCCAAAACTGAACAGAGTACTCAAGGTGGGGCCTCACCAGTGCTGAGTATAGGGGGACAATCACTTCCCTACTCCTACTCACCACAGTATTCCTGACACAGGCCAGGATGCTGTTGGCCTTGACGACCTGTGCAGACTGCTGGCTCATATTCAGCTGTCAGTCAACTGAGACCCAGAACTGAGGTTCTTTTCTGCTAGGCAGCTCTCGTCACTCTTCCCAAAGCTGGTAATATTGCATGGGGTGTCATGTGTAATTTAAGGCATAAATATTAAGATTTACAGCTTCAACCAACATATCTATCTGGTTTTGCCAGAAAATATGAGTTAACAGAGCAAATAATTTGCAGACTGTCCTTGTGGTTTGCGTTTGTAGAACAGGAACAAAAAAGTGTAAGGTATTGTTTTACTCACAGAAAACTCAAAAAAGGTTCACTTTGAAGTCTGATACAAGTCTAATTTCCTTTGTGTGTTCAACTTTTCACAAGGTTTAGTTAACCTCCTTTAAAGACAGTTTCTTAATAGGAGTTTAGAACTAGGTGGGATGCTGTGTCTTGAGATTCCGGGATGTTGGTGTTAAAAGACTAACATCAACTATATCAACCTTAAGAGGCTTTGTCCTCTTGGCAACTGAACTACATAGTAAGTTTAAATCTGTGTGCTTGTTACTTTATTGATTTATTAACTAGAGTTTATTTTTACTTTAATTTGAAAATTGAACCATTCAATTAGTAGTTTTAACATAGTTTATAATAGTGAAATTTTTCCTTTAAACTGAGAGCATAAGTAAGGATTTTGTACATGTCTACAGACAAGCAACTACCTGTTTACATTTAATTTAAATTTTGCATTTCTCTAGCAGCTCAGAAGAGGAATTCTGATGTTTATTCATCATTTTCTCTAACCAATATTGTAAAAATAGTGATGCACAGATAATTTTCCATTTAACATAGAAAGGGCTATCAAAGAAAAGAGCTCTTTTGACTATTTTAGCATATTGCTTGTATTTACTCAGGCACAAACACTTACTGACTTCTGAAAATGTAGTTGAGTATTGGCTGATGATAGGTAGGACACTGTATTGTGTACCTCCCAAAATTCCTTCTAGCCACATAATTTATCATGCTTTTTTGAAGTTTTCAATATACCTACAGTGCTTAGATATTATTTATTGAGCTGTTCTTATTGTTTGTTTCAGTGGGACATGTGAGAAACACATGAGAGAAGCAAATTGTTTCTTTGAGAAAAACAACTCTTTGAAAACATGAATGAGTTAGTCTCCTTCTGTGCAGTGCTTTGTTGTCCTACTTGTAAAGACTGTGAAAAGGATATGAGCACTAGGTGGCTTTCTTTCAACATTGCCCTTAAGGCTTATGCACACTGGTGGGGTGCTGATTCCAAAAATATCAAAACTGAATTTACATAAACTTCTGTTCTTCCACTTAGGTCAGTCATGAATAGGTCCTTTCTTACTGCATTAGTTCATATCTTGGGTTTCAAGCTTTTACTCCAATTAAATTTTGTTGCTTTGAAAGCTTAAAAAACTTACCTTATTTGCGGAGCTTTGAGATGTCTCAAGAACCCCTTCAACACAGCCAGTTTGCAAACTAAACAGAGATTATCTGGGTGTTATAAAAGGAATCTTCTCTCCCTATCTCATTCTTTTTCTAAATTGTAACTGAATCTGATGAAATCTAAGCTGATTTTGTCATATGCTCAGGCATGGTTTATACTCCATACCTAGGAAATTTTGCAGGAACGCAGGTACTCACTTGAGCCCAAGCTTTTATATATCAAGTTGGTTTTAACTACCACTTTTGAAATACTTTTTAAGCATTTATAACTGTAGGCTGCTTTCTAAAAAAGTCCTTTCAAAGCATAAAGCATAAATATACCACTTTGAAATACTTGCTAATATAAAATTTTACAGAACATAGATAAGTGCTAAAATTCAAGTTATAGATAAAGAATAACAGCAGAGTTCTTTGTTGACTGTTTTATCACAGTGGTGTGCGATGTTAAAATACTACATATAGAGTTGTCAGAATATTTCAGATCTTTTCCTTTCTCTTTCATCAGTTTTCTTCTTAATAAGGTTGGCTGGAAAACAAGGGTTCTGGTTTTCATGTAAATTTAGAAGCTTTGAAACTTTCTCTTCTGCAATGAGATGACTGAGAGATTTATTTTCCTTGAAATAGTCTTTTCCAGAGAGAAGCCTGATGATAACAAAAATATAAGTTCTTGAAACATATCCTGGGATATTCATAATTTATCTCTCTCTGGGACATGGTGTATAACTTGAGTATTCCTCAACACCAATTTGTAATTTTTCAGGCCAAGTCTTGTCTTTGATCAACCAGTACATCTTAGCCATGCAAATTTCCTGTAAAAGTTATTTCATCAGGAAAAAAAAATAAAATTAAACTTTATTCAAAGAAATAGAAACAAATCAACACCCACCCGTAACCACTAGTGTTTTTTGCATAGGTGATATATTTTGTAGAGTAATTTTCCTTTAACAGTGCTTTTATTAACAAGGATTTCAAGACCATGTGTATTTAACAAATAAATAAATAAGGCTTACTTAAATACTCCCATTTATTTTTTTTTTAAAAGGGATTATAAGCTGACTTTCATTCATACCTCCACAATAGTGAGTAATAATTTGAGTCAACTAAAGAAATATATAAAAATTTTTAGTTTGTCTTCAGGAGTGTAAGTAAATGTGAGATTGCACTATTATAATTTTATCTAATGTCTTAAGTCTTAAAGAAATCAGTTTCATAAGTGTTTTGAAGTGTCAAAATATACACTTTCTCTATGCAGCAAGATTACGTGCATTAAAAACATATTTTTAAAGCATATTGGCAGATCAGGTTTTGAAAAAGCCTTAAAGTTTAAGAAATGCTGGAGATTCATTCTTTAAAAAGTTGAATACACTAGCCATTGCTTCAGTTCTTTAAACGAAATGCTTTTCTAGTAGTTCTAGAGGCACTGTTTCTGTATAGTTTCTGCTAGGATTTGGTGTTTGTGTCCCTCTAAATTAGCACCTCAAAGACTGCTTGGGGTTTAATGGAGAAGTAAGATATTGGAGACTAAATCATCAATAGGAATCTAGCCCTTGTGGCCATGTTTGTAATTTCCTAAGACTCTGCAGAATCCTACTCCTCTTTTGAGATTGCATTTTTTTCTTTTTTCTTTTCTGTTGGCACACTGTACCATTTATGTAGCACCTGTGTCTACCTTGAAAACATGCTATGTGAAAAGTTCTTTATAAAGGAATGTTCATCATTGTATGGAATATGTTGTCCCTTAAGTCTTCCTTGATAATGATATGGTGTTTTGAATATAATATAATATGCTATTTTCCCAAAGAACATTTCTGTTGCTAATAAGCACTTAAAACATTATATTCTTGTAATACAGATAATTGCATTCAAATTCTTACTGTTACTTTTTATTTCAAACTTGAGGAACTTTCTCCTGTGAAAATTTCTGTGGGGATCCCATTGTAAAATGGTTTCTTTCTTTCTCTTTTATCATACTTTCTAGACCTCTTTGATATATTCATATACTGTATTTGTTAAATGTATAAAATCTAAATGCTACACAGTCCTGGAGAGAGCCAGGACTCAGAAACTGCAGAATGCTTCACAATAACTGTAATTATGAATATGGATGTGATTACATTTTTTCTTAGCATTTCTTAGACAGTATTAACACTTTATTGCTTTTGGGCTTTTTTTTAATTTTGTAATTATTAATATTTGAAGAGCTTTATTTGATTAAACCTTTGTATTAGGAAATCAAGAGGTCTTAACACCCCAAGCATATTCATTCACAACCTGTGAAATTATTCTCTAAGCCAGTGTTTTCAAATCACAAAAGTTAGGATATTATTCATATTGGTATTGAAAGGCTTTATTAATGTTTAACCATAAAGCTTTCCAAATGGGAAATGAAACCAATGTGAAAAATATTCTGAAGAAGTATTTTGAATTGATATTTACATAGACATTTTCACAGGATGAACATTAGGTTCTTATTTTTGAGAGAACAACATAAGGATAATTCGGTTCACGTTTTGGAAAAATGTCAATTCTGTGCATACTTCATTCATTTCATGCAACATCATCTCTGAAATTTACAGAAGTAAAAAAATGAATCAGGGTAATAATAGCTAAAATTTCCAAAGATTTTAGTATAGACTGTTGTCTAAACCTGTATCCCAACTGTCTTATATATGAGAGCAAATAATTACACTTATTAGTTCATTAAAAACTCTTCCTTTCTTTTATGTGAATCTATGCTCTTTTGTGTCCTTAATGGCATTTCTCTGTTGTGTAAATGGAGTTTTCCTCTTCCAAATAAGGAAAACATTCAGCCATTCAGCCTTTTGCAGTTACCTGAATTTTGTGATTGGACGTCACTTGTGATCGCTCTGGATTGCTGGCAACATTTTTGGTACAGTTGTTGGATCCCACTTTATTCAGTGCACAGGAAATTTTATAGGTTTTATGTTAAAATAAAAGAAAATATAAATAAGCTGATTTGCATGGACAACAGCTAATGCTCCCTAGCAGTGCTCCTATTTTGAGGCTGATGTACTGCTTTTTTCTGTCTTTGCTTCTTTTTTTTTTTCTTCCACTTTGTTTATTTGTCAGGTATGTTGGCGTGGCAGTGTGCTCTCACTGTTTTTCCCCCTCATCCCCCTCACAACCTCCTAGCTCCTGCTGGGGCCATGTCCACCATGGTCATCACAACATCAGTTGCAACAACTTGTACCTGGACTTTGGGAGATGTCAGGCAACATAACCAAAACACTGGCTAGAGTGGGAACTTAGATATTTTAATCCCATGAGAATATGACTATAGGACATATATAGGACATATATGACATATAGAATATGACTATATCTTACTGTATTAATAAGTGGACAGCCCAAGAGCCCTTTGAGCTTTTCTGTATGGCAGCAGGCTGCATGCCAGGATCTCCCTGTTTGTGAGGATGCTCGTTTAAGGTTCTGTTCCTCGAGGCTGAGAGATTCCTCATTGCAACACAGTCTTGGTAAGTGCCTAATAACATGCTAAAATTTGAAATCTTAGTTAAGCAATATAGATGGTTGATTGCACATATATGAGGGTTGATTGCACATATAATCCTTTAGACATAAGTTGTTGACCTAGTCTTGTAAGGGAGGTGCTCCAATCCCTTAAGCATCTTTT
>BJBW01004430.1:3393-80680 GCA_004320125.1 Scolopax mira
AACTAAAATGTAAAATTACAGAACACAAAAATGGTTGGTTTTACCTCAAACCAGGACACTGTATTTTGTAGAATGTAGGATCACAGCCTGTTTCGTGGCCTGATGCTAACTACTGTGTTTTGCAGAGACTGAAAACCTTACTCAGAAAGTAGAGGGGCAAGTCAAAGGAGCGGGCAGGTGGCTGGGTGGAAGGAGGTGGCTGTGTCACTTGCCGTGGTCTCTGTGCACAGAGGGTTACCCAGCGCCACAGAAGAGTAACACTGTGGGGCTGGGTTGTATTTTCTCTCTCTCAAATAACATAAGGAATCGAGGTGGGAGGGCTGCCTGCCTTCAGTGAAAGATTGGAAGGACACCGGAGTTCTCTAGGGGTGGTACCCAATGCGCCCAAACGCAGTGATTGTCCTGCTTCTTCTTCGGTACCTTTTAACCACCCTTGGGTGGTAAAAGAGCTCAGGAAGCAGGTATTTATAGTACAGGCCCCTGATAGTGGGCTGCTGCTCCCATTTCTGTTAACTGGGGCTCCTCACACGTCTGCCTTCTCTGTATGGAAGAATGACCCTTTAAAATCCCCAAAAAAATCCTAACTAAAGAAAGAAATGAGGGGAGTTAAGTGGGAAGGAGCTGTTTTTCCAGCAGGACAGCTGTTTGCAGAGGTGTTGCCGTGGCACTGTCTCTCCACTTGTGCACAGCCAACCCCAGCACTTACAGCAAGCCCCAAACAGGAGGTACAGTCAGGTACAGAGGTGCGTGAAGAATATCATGTTTAGGCTGCACATCATATAGATCTTCCAACACTATATTTGAATGTATTAGAAAAAAAACCAAACACCAACAAACTGTTCTTTGCATCCTTACAGTAGGCAGCCATGAATCTGATCTTACATTTTGATTTTTAAAAATTGTACATTGGTAATGAAGCAGAACAGTTGGAACTGAAGCCTTAGTGCCCAAGGAACCCTTTAATTTTGCCCAGTTGTGATGCTGTCTGAAATCCTTAGGAAATACAAAAGTATTTGACTTAAGAGCACAGAATAAGCAGTTCTCAAAAAGAGAAAAAAAAAAATGAAGTGTGTTTTTTTTTACCATTTGATCTTCAGCTCATTTGTTAAAACTCAGTTTTCCCTATGCCTACCTACCAATCATCACCCATCATAAAAACCAAGCAGCTGCAGCCAGGGCTCTGATACTGAATCACATCCAGGTTTTGTGCTGTTGCTTCAAGATGTTGTTCTAACCTCCCTGAGCCGTGTTGCAACAGGAAGACGCAGGAGGCCGCATGTAGACCTTGTCTGGGACAAGTGCTGACTGCAAACAGGGAGGAGATTTTGGGCCAGGGAAGGTGAGGTACCCACACAGATGGCCTCTGGGGGTCAGGGCAGAAGGTGCCGTGTCCACACATAGGTTGTGCACAGATTTACCTGAGAAGTAGAAAAAACAGGTAGAGTGTGGTCCTTGCTTCCAGCCTTCAGTGTGGGGCAAGGACAGGTGTCTGAACTGCAGCTTGGCAGGGAAGAGGGAAGGGAGGAGGCTGTTATTGGATGGAAGCATCCCAGAGAAACTTCTGCTCCCTTTATGTTACCCTCCTTTGAGTTACTGTGAATTTCAAAGTTTGATACCACAGCATCTTTACAACTTAGCTCATTTCCTTCTCTAAAGTGTTCCATCACATCATAAGTACTTGTGCATTTTGAAAGCTTCACTGCTGGAAAAAAAGAAAATAAGCAGAAGGGAGCTATTTTGCCACTACCAAAATAAAACTTCCTACCAGTGCATTTCAAAAAAGCGCTGTTTAAAAAGATTTGAAACCTAAGGAATTATGATAGAGGAGTCAGTCAAAAAAGTCAGATGACCCCACTCAACACTTTACAATTCAGCAGGGGCAGTTCCTCCTGCCAAGAGCACAGCACTGAGAGGGCAAACTCCTACTTTTGAGGAGGCTGCAGCCAGTGGAGCCAGGTGTCCCACTGTGCCTTCTTGGTGGTGGGGCAGGACCCCATGGCCTGTTCCCACCTCAGCTCTCCTGCTCTCTCCCAGGAGACCATGCAGTGAAGAAGCTTCACCATCTGAAAGCCAGGTTACTTCATGTCTGGAGGCCATGAGAAGTCCACTCCTCTTTGTCCACAGACCCTTCTGTGGGCTGGGCCTGGGGGGGTGGTGGTGGTTCAGAAAACCACCTGAGCCCAAAAGCTTGTAAAAGGGGATAACGCCTTCGTGCCAGTCAAAGTGCACAGTCTAGGCACCACAACTAGAAATAGATAAGTATTTTTGTGTGGGTGGGGAGGCATGTGTAATTTTTATATATTTATTTTTAAAATTTTTATATATATTTTTAAGACAAGTATCTAGCATTGAGGTTTGAATGAGTTCAAAACTGTAAACTTCTGAATTATAACCTTTTTATTTATAATTTAACTTTCACAGCTGTTGTTGGAATCCTAACCCTTAAACCACCACATAATGGAAACCTATCAATTTTCAGTATCAGTATGCTACGTTTTTAAAATAAAAATGGTGTACCAATGATTAAGGAGTGCCCTTGTATTTTTATAAGGCATCTTACAAACCCTACATCTTTGACCCCAAAAAAAAATGTCTATTTGGAAAGCTTCAGGTTGCTCTAGTTAATTAGCAATTTATGCATATAAATGAAATTCCAAACCACTTCTAATGCTGAGAGGTACAATGAGACCAAAACAACTATAAGAAGTTTAAGTACATTTTATTAACAATGCATCCCTTTGATAAGATTATGCTTCAGGAGGCTTTTAATGCCCATTGACATGAACTGTACACACTATACAAAAAAAAACCCAACAGAAAAAAAAAAAAATCAAGATGGGCAATACCATTTTGGGACAAGCCTCTGTTTAAATTATACACAGCTCAATGAATATTCTTACAGAAAATATATAAATACTTTTTCTTTCTATGTTACAGGTATACAATATAAATCAATTTCAATGTCTGTTCAGTGACCTACAAACACTAGAACCTCCAATATGTAGCAGCGTATTACTAAATAAAAAGAAAGACCACACAGGACAGGGAGAATTAGTCATGAGATTTTTCTTGATCCCTTCCCTCCTCAGAGTGATTAATTTAGATAATCTCTTGTAATGCAGTTTTAGGGATGCTGACAGCCCAGTATTTAATTTTTAAAGTAAATCTACAAAACGTCTGCCTTTTACGCTCTTAGATGCTGTCTATTGTGCTAAAACACCCTACTCAGTGGCAAAATGGCATGTTATACTTTTTGGCATAAATTACATTTTTCAAATAAAATAGTGTATTTTACAAAGCAACTCAAGCAAAATATGCAATTTCTGCATGCTGTGGCATTGCTATCTACGTTACAACAATAGGCCAAAGAAAATCCACATTCTTTACTGAACACACAAATCTGTTGAAAGCAAAACTACCCAAGTAAGCAGAATGAGTTAAACCAAACCCAAGGAGATGGGGGGGGGCTTCTAGCAAAATACAAACATGGTTTCTAGCACGTTCCCAAAGGTCTTTTACAGGTCTCAGATTTTACTCTCACCTAGCACACCTTTAATAAGCACATGATTACAGAAGTGTAACTTAAAAAAACAAGCTATGGGTCCTGCCTTCAACTGTCTCCAGTGAAGCCTCGTGTACTTGTGCAGCCCTCCCAGGAGGTGAGCAGAAACCTCAGAGATGCTTCAAAGCCCAGCAAGAATCCTGCTGCTGCCACTGCTCAGCCTGAGTTCAGGTTCACTTACAAGATAACAGCAGTTTCCTGCAGTCCAAAAAAACCACATACCAAGTCCAGGACACAGACTAAGAAGAAACAACTCTTTCACCTCTCACAAGGCTTTGATTACTGCCTAGCTCTCCAACAGCTGCCTCTCTCTTCAGACACCCAGTAAAGGTGTTGTATGGTTTTTTTTCAATCTCTCACTGCAAATTACAACTCCTCTTCAAAACCACTACATGTTTCAAAACAAGATGACAAAAAGATGAGGAGGATTGTCACTGCTGCCTCTTTAAAAGTTCACAAAAGGGCAGCTAACCTCAGCACGCCCAGCCACTGCACCCTACTGTACCACTTCTGGATGCTTTTGGACTTCATTGCATCTTGGGGAGAAACAGAGTCCAGTGAGAAGACATTACGGGTAAGTGTGTATGATCAAATAAGAGCTGCCAGATGATGAAAAGTGACTTTCAAATACAGGATGACAAGGGCACCTCAAAGCCTGACCATCTCCAGCTCCATGCAACACCCATGGCAGCTGGGAGAGCACCTTCCCACCCAGAGGAGAGAAACAGGCCCTCGGGGAGGTAATCAGCAGCGCTTCAGTCAGAGCTCTCCACCCTTGTGAACGGGCAACCCTTGCACACTGGCTGCAAAAGGAGACTGAAAATTATCCTGCTGATGCAACACACTAAATGTGAACTCCCACAACGGCTGAGCATTTGCGTTAGCACGCTGGACCATTCAGGAGTTTTCTTTGCCACAGCAACCAGACTGTATGTGTATAGAGTGTAAGTGACCTCTAGATGCTTTACCACTTATTCAACAGCATCACCAATTGTTTGGACTGGAAAAATACAGAGCAGGCGGTCTGTCAGCATCCCTTGCAAAATTTTCTAGGAGAAATGGAGGGATTCTTTACTAGGATTAATGTAAGCATGATTTTTACTTACTACTGTTTTCTTTTAAGGTTTTATCATGAGACAAATAAAACCCCAAACTTTGAAAGGGATATTTTAAACCAGAAATCTATAGAATTAAAAATTCACAGTTTATAACTAGGCCAATATCAAATTCCTTCAATAACAGTATCCCTTCATTTGCCAATTAAAATGAAACATTAATGTGAGCTTAATGTAAATATGTAAATTAACTCTAGAAATGTTGTATTATGTACAGTACAGACTTTACATCCTTGATGCATACTTGTTGAAATCTACTGACACTCATACACTTTTAGAAAAAAAAATAATAATCAAATTCAGTTTTACAACTGAATTTGCAGCCATAATTCATACGTCAAGCTTTTGCTGTCATGGATCCCCAAACAAGCGAGTACTTCAGAACACATAAGCATTTCAGAATGGAAGATTGTTTCAAAAGCATCTTGACATTGCTTTTGCTTACCTTTTTATAATCAGAGGCCTTCCTGTGGCGCTTTCTACAATAAGTGCTATGGGTTAAACTGGTAACAAATGAACAACGGTGGGTTTTTAAATACAGGTGATAAAACTTGTTTATTAAACTGCAGAAAAATAGCATGGAGTTGTTTGATGTAACCCCATCTAGTTACTAAAACAAATCTCTTATACTCTAGCCTAACTGAGGTAGTGTTTGAAACTACTGTCTAAGATATGCTAGCCCCATTTTTGGGAAAACTACATTATTTCCTTTGGAGTTTATACCACTATTTGGTCTACTGTGTTTGACATTTTGGTTTTACAGAAGCATTTATTTCTTATGACCAGAGAAGTCCAATAGTTACTGGTATGGTATGTTTTCAGAGCATTTCAATGTGCCTTGACACTTAGAAATATTGTTTGTATCACTGACCACACAAGAGTTGAACAAATTTCTTTTTGCTCTTTTTTTTTCAGTGGGAACTCATGAACAGATAATCTTAGGAACTAAATTTGACTATAAGCAGCAACTTACAATTGGCTTTACTGAAACCTGATGGTCTGCAGTGCACGGAAGAACTCAGTGAAGTGATAGCTGCAAAGCAATGCTTATGTGGCAAGATGAAATTTCCAATAAGTACAAATAAATTCTACTTTTCACTAGAGTTGTATTTTACTGTTCACAGGCCCACTTATTGAAATCTCCAGTAGCATAGCTAGTAAGAACAGAGTTATGAGCATCAGGATAAATTTCACTTATCTTAAGTATTAATCTGACAATTATAAAAAATGGTAAAAGTGAATGGATAAAAATACGTTCTACTTAGTACAGTCCAGCTGAATTATTCACCTATATCAAAATCAAAGGGTAATCCCTTCTATTACAGGCATTCTAACAAAGGTGGCCATGCTACTGTATGTACACATTTGCATATATTTATATTACCTTCGTATAAAGGCTTCTGAATCTTTAAATCCATGATAAAAGTGATGGGGATTCTTAATTTTTTTTTTAGGCTCGCAGTCATTAATTTAGAAACCTCACTAGTAACATGATAGAGGCAACTATTTCAGTCATTAACAGTCGCTGTATCATTTAACTTTTGCAAGTAGTCTTAAATACCAACATAAAGTACTGCTGCTCCATAATTTGGTACTTAAGGCTTTTCACTACAATTATTAGTACTATCTGATGCTTGATCACTCACCCATTGAAAATTCAAATAAACCTTTGTTTTATTTTATAAAAGGCTGTTTTCATGTAACTTGGAAAACACTCATATTATGTCTTTTCACAAAAGCAGCAATGATTAAATGTCTTCAAGTTTAGTTTATACAATATTCACTTATCTGATACAAATCATGCTGTTAAAGGATTTTAGTTAAGAGTAAGACCAACATTTGTACTATATGAGCGTGAGTGTAGAAACTGCAAACACATGCATATCATTCAGGGAAAACAATCTGATTTCAACATTTTATGTTTAAATGATTTGTTACTTTTTAAAATCAAACTGTAGTGAAAATCCTTAACTGGTTCAGATAAGGTATATGTACGTAAATGTAATGAAATTGGAGAGACTGCTAATAAAATGACTTAGAACTATAGCAACATTACAATAACTTAAAGGAAACCTCAGATTCACAGAGGCTTTTCTGTCTGAAGTTACAAACCCCCAAGTAGTGTTATAAACAGTACAAAAGCCAGCAGAGAAGGGCTGACATTAATCCCCTGGTTTCCACATTTACAGTACAGATCCCCACTACTGGCAATGGAACGCACCCTCATCTCTCTGATTCCTGGTATCCAGGGAATAAAAAGCAAGGCATCATTCTGCTTCTCTGGAACAGAATCAGCAGTCAATCAAAAAAGATGTCTCTGCGTGTTGTTGTCCTATTTGTTTTAATTTATGGTAGAAAATGAAATGAAAACTTGTGGAGGTGTTCAGTGCTCGGCTCTTGCATATACTGGTAATTACTATTATTAAAACTATGGTAATGTTTAATAAATCCCCAAAGGGCTCAAAAGATTAGGGCAGTAATTGGTTGAGGAAGGAAAAGTTTTCAGTACAGTCTTCAGGTACCAGTAGCTTCTGGAACGGTCTAGAAGATGATGCTCCAAGCTTTTTATCCAGTCAGTCAGAGGTTGTCTGAGGATTTCAGAAAGTCTATATGCAAAGCTGTGCATGAGGCAGAGGTCAGGATTCAGCTGACGTATCGATTACTGGCTGTTTTGTTGGTGTTGCTAAAATGGCCTCTGCTTCTTCATGCATCTAAAAGAACGAGACAGATGAAGTATTAGTGTTATTAGAGGTTTAACTAGAGAAACACCATTAAATGGTTTCCTTTAAGATCTATCTGAAAGCACTTTTTAGTCAAAACACGAAGCCTGACCCCAGCTGGCACATTTTGTGCTCTCCACTTACTTGTAAGAACTGCACATCTTGAAACAGCTCCTGAATGAACCTTCGAGACGGGAGTCGAAATGTGCAATGTGCTAACAAGTATGACACCTCCGAATAAAGGCATATGTCATCAAATGCCTGGGGATACTTCTCCTTAATTCTGAAAAACAGAAAAACCAAAATTTTCTAGTTCCTGAACAGATTTCCATTATATTTTTTAAAAATGCTGAATTAGATTTTGATTGTCATTATTAAACAAAGTAGAACTCTTCACTAATAAGCACAATAAATTCTGGATCTGACGAAACAAGAAAATCAGGACGTTATTTTGTACAAAACTGGAAGAAATACGTATCAACGAGATGAAACAGAATATATAATTTGAAAATTGTTCAGAAACGCTGACATCACCTCATCTTAAGATAATAGATATAGAAAGAAAACCATTTATCAAAAAATTGGCATCCACTTGTACGGTAGTAAAAAAAAAATATAGAAAATCTAATTTAACTATCTGTAAGCATTTTTAAAACTGAGCATTTCTGCATATTTTTTTTTAAGCAACTGTACGTCAGCTTCCAATGTCATTAGCCCAGAAACCTACAGGTTTTATTATAACATTTGGTCTCTGGATTTATATTCCTATATTTTAACATGATTTTCTCTATAAATGAATTCCAGTAGTGGTACTCTTGCTCAAAGCAGATGTGTGTTTCTCAAGAAGTATTTTATTCTGCTTACCTGATATATATATTACTTGGAACAATTACTCAAAGAATTATTATTTCTTTTTAAAAAGATGCATGATATACTGGGGTATTTAATGAAATATCACTGCAGCTGAATTACTGATTTTTAGAAAGACTGAGGAAGAGTAAGGAATTAAAGATGGAGCAAAAATATTACAAGGAAATTTTTTGCTTAGCTTACATTACAGTACATTTTATCATTCTATCATATCTGCTGAACACTTTTTTGAGAAGTCAGAAATAAGGTGAATCACTATCCCAGAGATGATAGACAACAGACACAACTAAATGTTACTAAAACCTTTGAGATGTATTGAACTTACGTCAAGAGTCCAGTTTCATGGCCCTTAGTTCCTACTGAACTACTCAAATTGATGACTAAACGTAAGACTTCTTTCCGCAGAAGTATTCTGCACACCGGTGTGTCATCTGGGATTGACTTTACTCCTGGAAAAACAAATTAAACAGTATGGAGTTTAAACAGAATAGTCTTTGGTTGCGCTAATCATACACCACGTGACTCTGTTTTATTAAACAACACACAGGCACTTATGTATGTATTATGAAGTACCAAGAAATATCTCCCACGAAATTAAAACCTACAAAAATTTCCCTATTTTCAGGAATTTTAACATACAAATATGTCAAAAAGGTAGACTTTTCCATAAATGAAAGAATCTGTGAGATTCAATTATAACTCTGTCTCTACCACAAAATCATGTTGGAAACTGGGGGAGTGGTCACCTGGTCTCTTTCTGTCAGATGGTGGAGAAGTTAGCAACCAGATACTTCATAGAAACTTACAACTATCCAAAATGTAAACCACAGGCCTAAAAATGAAATGTCTTTCTCTCTAGAGAAATTCATAATTTTTAAAATTTTTTTTAGACACTAGTGTGGAAAAAAAGTAATCAGTTTGCTTGCAATGGATACAGAACTATTGGATAACCTGCAGAAATGCTGCACATCAGAAGGAGAATAGTTTAAAAGAATATTTTCCTATCTGCCATAACCATGCACAATGCAACTACTTTTTTGGGTAACAATTAAAACATCCAAAGGGTTTTTTTTGGTTGTTGTTTTTATTCTCATTCTTTTATCAGTTTGTTTTGTTTTATTTTTTAAATAATGAGCATTACTATCTGTCAGTATGTATAAATGAAATGCTATTTTTTCCACAATATCTAAAAAATACTTTAAGAGTTTTAGTCTCCAATAATCATAATGCTTTCAAACTTACCTAGCACAAGTTCAGTACTCTTGGTGCTGCTAGCTGAACCATGGGATACTGCATCACTACAGCCTGAAATTCCAGAAAACTTGGAGGAATGCACATCTAAGTGATTGTGTATGGTCTGCCCACACCAGTCAGTATATGGAATGTCTGAAAAATCTGACACAAACAAGATGTTTCATCTTTGTTATTCATGCTTTTTCCTCACAAACCATCAAAAAGGCAAGTAATTGCAAGCTCTGGCGAGGAGGACAGGAAAGAATAACTCTGAATCTGATCTGAATCTCAAAATATGAAGATAGATAACTAAATACCAGAAATTGCCACTCAACTTCAGACTCTGCAGATTTCTTTAGTTTTGTTTTATGGTATAGACTTGAAGTCAGACTTTTAATGAGTTTGACAGCAAATATCATTTTTCAGGACGTAGATTTTTAAGTACTAAATATGGCATCAAATTTTGTATTTTGATAAGCACTTAGAAATATTTTAAAAAACCATGCAGGCACCAAGTCATACTACCACCACTAGAAATCAAAAAGATGGAAATAACCTTAGAAATACCACTGGTTCCACAGTAAGGGCATTAAGGAGAATTAATTTCAAGGTCAACCGTCAGTGAGGAAAAAAGCCTTATGGATCAATTTTAAAGACAAAAAAACCTCACTATTTTAATTCAGTTCTATCACCATTCCCCACACAGAACACTAACCTGTACGACTATACGAAGAATTCACTTTGTTGTTAGGCTGATAACCCAGTATTTGAACACAGACACAGTAAAGGCAGTTCTCATCTGTGTGCTCCTGTAACCCTGTATCCTCTGTGTTTTCTAAAAACTGAGAGGCATCTGAACGGCTGGTATTCATTATTTCTGTGAGACTGATCTGCTGTCGGAGCATCTGGAAAGGGCTTTTGACAACATCACTTGTACCTGACGGAAGACCTGTATAGATAAGCAATTAGACATC
The DNA here is from genome assembly GCA_004320125.1 of Scolopax mira. NCBI lineage: Eukaryota > Metazoa > Chordata > Aves > Charadriiformes > Scolopacidae > Scolopax > Scolopax mira. The sequence goes on from BJBW01004430.1 coordinate 13,868, forward strand.
AGAAAAAAAAACCCAACCAATCAACATTATTGCAACTAGATTTCCCCTTTCAAGGCTGGGAAGGTAGTGTGTGTGAAGATCTAGAAGCCTTTTGTTGAGTGGTTAAGCTCCCAAGATTGTTAATATTTGAGAACCAGACAGCACATTTTAGTCCCAGCTTATCATACACAATAAAACATTGCAAAGGACAAAAGTTCAATCTCTAAACACATACTGTAAGAGGATTGGTAAATCCTGACATTATATCAACATTAGTAACAGTAATAGCCATGTAACACTAATATATTTTTATAATTTTCATAGTACCAAACAAGATTAGTGGAACAATATACCAGGTGTTTAAATGACATATGCACCAATGAACACACAAACACAATTTGAGAAACCCCTATGACTTAGTGCCTGAAATATGGATAAACTAGAGCTGACAATGCAGCAATAAGCCAAAGACACTTTAGTGACATGCTCTTCCCTGCGTGAAACATATCAACAAACAGAATTTTGAACAGAATAGTTCATAAGAACAGTTGAACAAGTTGCTCAGAAAAAAATTAGCAACTTCAGAAATACTTTCAGGGAAATCAGCTTCATATACTACATTAACAACATAAAAGAAAGAAAAAATAAAATCACTAAGGTGTGTGTCTTTGGATGTTCAAAGTGCTTGTACTAACGTTCCATTAACTGGGAGGCAAGACAACAGCTATCCCATTACTGCTTTAGGACCAGTTCCAATGCTTCCTTTTCAGTCAACCTACTGAAAAGACTCATATTGGTGCCCCACAGATTTCTGACTACTCTGAAGTAAAAAAGGAAGTGCTCTCTCTTGTACCACGTGCCACCACAACCACAGATCAACTGTTGCAGAAATATCACAGAAAGACAAAATTTACTCTCTGAAATACGTACCTAACACCTTTATAGGTTCCTATAAATTCATGTGTAATCAAAGGGAAGTCAAAACGTATACGTGGCGAACGTACACTATTTCAGCTAAAGTTTAGTGATACTGTATTTAAAAAAGTAACAATCTGACTTTGATTAGAATAAGCTTGTATTACAATCAAAGATACATATGTAGGCTTTCCTTCTTCACTTATTAGAGTAAGCTTCAAAGCAACAACACATTCTCAAACTAAATAGAAAAGGGAATTAAGGACTACCCTCAATCCAGAACACAGCCCTCAAAACTGAAAAGCTATAAATATACCTTTTCTGTACAGAAAAATCAACAACTAAACTAAGACCACACCACACCACCCTGCTCCCAATGTACAAATAAACAACAGATAGGTACATGAGACAAACAAAACCAATACCTCCTGCATCAGGTATGAAGACTCTAGCTCCACGGTCGTCAAATGGTGGTGTCGTTTTCTTCTGGAAATACGGAGTTTCCTTTACCTGGAATATTCACGTGAAAATTAAAATTAGCATAGGTGAGATCATATACAAAGGAAAAATAATTTCATGAGGAAATAACATGCCCTTTTTTTACCTCAGGAAAAAAGATCTAATTAGAAGAAGAAATTAAAAATGGGGTCCTGAGTACTGAAGAAAAGCCAATGAGAAAAACATACATTTGTAAATGAACATTTCTTAAGCAAGGCTCTGAAACAGTCAGTCAATGTTGAAATATAGTGCTGACAGGCTGTAAGGAAATCAGTGACCAGGAAGTGATTATTAATGATCTATCTGTCCATGATCACTCTACACCACTGGAGAATTCAGAAGAGCAGTACAAAAACACCCAGGACATTGAAAATGTTGCCTGTAAGATGTAGAGTCAAGATGTGTCTCAACTCTACAAAAAGAGTTGAGAGAAGAAATGAGGTAATAAATACAGCAAAAGACTCTAAAGGAGAAAGAAAAAGTAGTCATTTCATAAAGGGGAAATGAAGAAGGGGAAATTAAGAACCAGGAATGATGGAAAATTTTGCCTTTGCTCTAGCTTTAGTAATTTTTTGAGATTAGTAAGAAAGTAATTTAGGTTTGAAAGGTAAAGACTAAGTAAACTAAAGATAAGAAAGCCACTGATTTACCTTTGATATATACCATGTGCTGTTTTTGATAATTAAGTAAGAATATGAAACCCTGTGATCCATCAGTACATTAGAGAGGAATGTGTTTTAGTGAAGCAGAAAGAGGAAGGCAATTGATAAAACACTTAAATATATACATCTGTGAGGTTAAACAAAGACAATATAACAATGCTATGATTATATATATATAAAGTGATATCTAACCCTGGTAGCAGGAAATTAACTCTGATTTTGCACAAATGACCAATGAACATATCAACTAGTTGGCTAATGAGATATTAACAAATGTCCACAGACTATGCTAGCTTTAGTAGAAAAGGTAGCTGTCAACTAGAAATCTTATGACAGCATATTTATGTTACCACTGTTTAACACTCTTCTAGCCTGGGTCATTATTTCCCTAATGATACAAAACAGACAAGCACTTCTCTGTGAACAGGGTTACAAAAGAAACTCTTGTTCTCTAAAATGTATTCCTTGAAAGTAATACATCCATTTTTCCTCATGTCTCTAGATGGAATATATTCTGATGGAAATGCAACAGTTGACTACCTTTCAGTATGAAATGCAAAAGAAGCAATTCAATTACCACATACATACCTGAAATATTTCATTGATATCCACTGGGAGAGCAAGGCCAATGTAATCATCAGAGCTACCATACGTAGCATTAGAAACCATGGAGCGAACAGAGGAGGAACGCTGAAGTGTGTTTTGGTTAATGGGACTTAATAAATCTTCTTTATCTAATGAAGCGTAACTTAAAGCTTTCATGAACCTGTAACATTAAAATAGTAAGTCACAATCTTAGCAAACTTCTCATTCTGGGGAGGTTCAGATTGGATATTAAGAAAAATTTCTTCACTGAAAGGGTTATCAACCATTGGAACAGGCTGCCCAGGGAAGTGGTGGAGTCACCATCCCTGGAAGTACTTAATAGAAAGGCAGATATGGTGCTGAGGGAAATGGTTTAGTGGTGGACTTGCCAGTATTTGGTTAACAGTTGGATTCGATGACCTTAAAGTTGTCTTTCCCAGCTAAATGGTTCTACAATTCTAAACCACAAAAAGTTACCAATTGCATTAATTATCTGATAATAAAGCATTTTAGAATTACTTTCAACATGAAATTAAACATAGAAGTATTAATCCTAGATGTTTGTCCCTGCTTTTCCTCGGAAAGCTAACAGATATATCACTAGTAGTGATAAATGCTAGTAAGTTTTCATGTAGACATGTCTGCAGTGACAAGGTGAGAGCCACAGTCAGGATTTGAGACATCCACATTAACATTTCTGGTTGGTCTTAAATACAGCAGTGGAAAATTAGTCTCACAAAATAACTTCTGCAAAGAAATAAGCTTTTCCACGTTTTGAACAAAAAGAACAATTATAAACATCACAAAATTCAGTTTACAGCTGCTAGTTGCTTTGAACACATGAATTTACCAATGAAGCATGAATCAAAGAGATTTTTCTGAAGACTGATAGAAAAATAGCCTTGGCTGACAAAAAGGACTGAGTATTTCTTTCCAATTTATTACTTAAACAGCAGTTAAGGACATTTATCTGGAAGCAGTAACTTACTCTGAAATGAAAAGGGCCACAATTATTTGCTGTAGACATTCAGACATAACCAGTAAGAAAAAACACATACACTAGTTAAATCCTTGTCTTTCCAATCAATTATATTAGTAACCAACAAAATCTGACATCTTTAATATGTATGTCTGCAATTTTTTAACCTTCTCAGAGATAGGGACACTCCAGCCACTTCAGTTCAACATTAAGCCTAACCATTGACAAAAGGGATCAAAGCTACTGACTGTTAACATTACACTGTATGCAGAGTCTCAGGATGAAAGTCCACTGCAGCAAAGTGGCTGCTTTGCACATCAAGAACATCACTGAAAGGAATGGTGCAACGTTACTACAGCCACAACAGAAGCTGCACTGCCACTGAAACGGCACCGGTTTGTTCCTGCATTAGCACAGGAAGCCAGTGACACTGCAAGGAACAGCACTTCTGTTTTCCAGGATCATGCAGCTTAACTACTGAATCATCTTTAATTTAATCAGCACACTCAGTCTAGTTCTAACTTGACCGAACAAGGGGACGAAACTTACCTTTCATTGGCACCTTTGCAGAATCACATGAAATTATATCAACAAATGAATTTTGTTGCTTTTAGTTTGTTTGCTTTTAGTCAGGACAAAAGTGCCCAATAACCAGGCACTACATACACTCTTACTGGGTCTGCGGAGCGCAGTTCAGGGACTGGGCATTTGCTGTTCTGTGCTGTAAGCAGATGACTAGTATACTGGCAGCTTCTCCCCTCTCTCTCATCTAACAGAGGATGTTTAGGTAGTAAGAGATAGAAAGTGCCATTTCGCTTTCAATTGTAATGCGAAAATCTAATGCACTAGCTAAAAGGAAAAACTTGGTAAAAGAGATTTTAAGAGAAAGTTGTTAAGCATTCACTGCAGCTGCTGGGAACAGTGTCAATGTCATAAGCTAGATATCTTATGTAATGAACCAATTAGTCTTCAGAACATCTAATATTACTCAAAAATAAAGAGGTGACACTGACATCTAAAAATAAACGCTATGAGTAAAATCTTTGCTCTCTTGTAGTTAAGCAGCCAAACTGACTCTCCTGCCAGTGTAACCAGTATCTCATCACTGGCCTCAATGCCACAGTGAACACAAATACAGTATATTGTCAGGAGACCCTGTCCTAAAACCTCACCAAGTGATGTTGAGAAAATTCTCTTCTGAAATACAGCTCTGACTACAGGGGCGATTTTGTGTTATTGCAGCTTTAGAAATGTTAACAGTGTAACTGCATTTAAAAAGTTAAACAGGAAGCAAATGTGATAAAAAGAAACATTCTCCTTTGTCACTAACAGCATTAAAAGGGCTAAGCACAGCTATGAAATACAGGCTTCTCTGACAGCACGTAAACAGTTGAGAGTTCTCTTTCTATTATATAATTCTCCTAATATTGATACCACTTTCAGTGAAGGTGCGAGTCATCCTGCAACAACTCTCACTTTTTAAGTTGCCAAAAATATTAGAAAGATACTTTTCTTACTTCAATTGCTCTTCCAGCTTTGAAGTAAGAAATGAGCACACAGTAACCTCTTACCGGCTTGGGGTGAGGCGAGAATCCAGGCTGCCAGACTTCATGGTAATAGTGTCAGTGAAGAGCACGTCCTTGGCTGGAGAAGCTAGGGCTTCCGAGTGGGACAGTGAAGGATGCATCCTCTGCTGCTGCAGGCGTTTCAGTGTAGCATAGCCAAAGGCATCTCGAGAACTGGTGTAGCTGAAGTTATAGTCAGCGAGACTTTTTATTGTTGCAAGAGAAGGAGCTTTAAGAGACTGGGCTCTCCGGGGAAGTGTGTGAGAAGACCCTGGCGGCACTAGGGACACCGAGTTGGATTTGGAGAGAGGCAGATGGTTAGACTGTGGTGTTGAACAGTGACTTGGTTTAACTGTTTTTGTGCTTACCACAGTACTCAAACTTCCACAGTCAGTATCTACATTTGTAGTGTCCACACCTACAGTCTCCCTTGAAGGGCTGGAGCTCATCGAGCTTATTCCACTTGTTGTGGTATCTGTATTAAAACTTAAGCTACGGCTCTTGAAATGTGTTTGTGTAGTACCATCTCCTATTAGCCTTTCCCTGCTTGTGTTTTCCCGGTGAATTTCATTTCCAAGACCTTTTGGCAGCTTCAGATCATTTTCTCCAATACTTGGCGTACTATCAGTATCTTCCACGTGCTTACTTCCAACAAAAGAAGTTTCTAATCGTAAAGTCTGGATTTTAGGAACTCTGAAAACAGGGTTGTATTCTTCCCCAGAAGGAAAGTCTATGCTACCAGAAGGTTCTGTTACTGTACGGTTTCGCCTCAGGCCTGATTTACTGTCAGATGATGTCAGCTTTCCTCCTTTGGGATCACTGCTACTTCTGTGTTTTTTATTAGGTAGAGTAAGAGAGTTGAGAATGCGATTTTTCACAAGTTTACTAGAATTAAAAAAAGGAAAGGGACTACGGTCTTTGTCCTTTGAAGGTCCAGGTCTGTCATAAAATATTTGCTCTGCATCTTCAGTAATATCTAGGAAGAATGTACTGGTGGAAGTACTACCAAAACGGTCATCCTCCATGATGAACATACCTGAAATTATATGAAATTTTGTCACTGAAAGTGGACATTTCTTTAAAGTGTATAAACTATGTCACAAAAAACCAAGCAATTCTAAAGGAGCCAAAGTGAGAAACTATGTGATTTACTGCAATTTTAGTTCAACATTTTTTCTGCAGAACTTATTAATGTAAATTCAGTATTTTGAAGAGTACCTGAGCAGGTCTTATAGCTTCTAAAAGAAAAGCCACACTATCTTATTTCAGTGCAAATATCCAGCTACTAGGATTACTACTGATGTGCTCCTTTAAAGCTATCTAAATGTGATATACTCTGGATTTAAATTTAAATATCCTTAACAAAATTAAAATGTATTAGATACTCAAAATACAGAACACTTTAAGTACAGCAATAATAATCTGTGTTTCTATATACACACAGAACATATGTATTTATATTCTAGAATATGCCTTTGAGGGCAACCAAATAAAATGTATCTTTATACCTAAGCATGGAGATTTCTGCAATTACAGGCTGCTACGACTTGATATAAAAACTAGTAACTTACCCCGCTGTTAAAATTTCTTACTTCTACACCAAATGTAAGCATCAGACACTGTTCTCTTCCCTCTGACCTGTCTACATCTCTCTGAATGCATGTAAGTGTCCCCTTGCTTGCACTCTTCTTTCTTGCAATAGCAACTTTACACCATTTGTCTGAACCTTGCCCTGCCAAAAGGCTGGTAAGAAGACCAAAATGCTGTTTATGGTGGGTTTGGGTTTCTTTTGGTTGGTTTGTTTTGCTGCTGTTACTTACTTGAAGGAGCAGATTCGCTTTCACTGTTATGCCTAGAACTAGTGGACTCAGAGTTCAAGCTAAGAGTACTGGGTATGGAAGAAAGTTCATTGCAGAGCTGCTCCATGTCATCAGGCACCACCGGCCAAGGCTGTCTACGACTGTGTCTCACTGCATCCCAGTTGTGATGCTTCAAAATGTCACATCCTTGTTTAGTTTTGGCTATTAGACCAAGCACGTAGACACAGGTTCTGTATTTAATGTATATATAGAAAAAAGAGCAACAATAATAGCATCTAGTTTTACTAAACTTATTTCTCTTTTGAAAGGAAACAGTTTCAAAATAATTCATAAACTTCACAAAACTACCAAGTAGCTTTTTGTTAATTTATATGTGTAAATCAATGGAAGCTTAAGAAATGCACTAAAACATCACAGATACGCTATTCAAAAGTATTTAAAAAAATATTACAAGAACCTGATAAGAGTAAAAAAGTAACTTTTTTCCAGAGAAAAAAAAAGGACAGATATTAACTCAGTAGCATTATTAGGCAAAAGACCATCTATTTATACTTTTGAAGACTCAGAAAATATATGAAAAAAATTACGGAATAATAAATTGATTCCAACATAGATACAGGTAGCAAATATTTTAATTGCTTTTTTAAAAAGCAAAAAGGTAGTATGTATCTTTTTTCACAGGTTTCATTTGCTTACTGCATGTTCTTTCAGGCTTGTTATGCAATTCTGTGATTGCACAGGACTGAGATTGATATTTAGTCATCAATGATATTTAACAACTGATTTCCAAGTAAGTGCAAAACTACATTCCTGTAAATTAGGTAAGACTATTTGAAAACCTGTGACCACTACCATGTGTAAATTTTACATATAAATCAGATACACATACCCTCTAACAGAGAGAACCTCACAATGCTGAGCAAGTGCCATTATATCAGGAATTACATTCTCCTCTTGAAGCAAGTTAAGACCCCAATTTGAAGATCCAATATTGCCCTGGAATAAAAGTTTGTCAAGTAAGTTAAGTTTTAATTTTGATGTGATTTGCAGCACTAACTATAAAGCTTTTGACATTTTATTATTAGTAGTTTCAAGGTGCATCTTCTCAAAGCAATTAGAGATTTGATCATCCTTTCTGGCATTTCCTAGTTGTGGAAACCCAAAATTCTTGGCACACTATGCATAATACGTAAAACTGCTCACAGTTAACCACTGTGTATTCATCATTGTAGCAATTCTACTACAGCCAGCAGCACCATCTCAGTTTACTCCTTTTACATTCCTCTTACAGAGGTATTTTATCACGTACTACAACATCTTCCAATACCAGACATCTTGGACAAATGTTCCAAAATAAACTTTGGGGAAACTCAGCAAACAGCTGAGATGGCAAAGCAAATTTAGAAGTGTAGCTTGGATAGCCACAGAGGCTAGGTTTTTGCCTATTCAGGGGACCAGTGTTCTTATAACCTTACATATTCACACACATCAATAGGGGCAGCCAACTTTCTTCCAGAAACACTGCATTTTGGACCACTGCAGTAAATACATTAGAATCAGACCACAGCAAGTTGTAACTACTGGTTCTGTACTTACAATATTGTTGCTACATGTGGCAAGCCGTTATTTTTATTTGTTATAAAAAGAGACAAAATGACTATTAAGAAACTCAAAACAAAAAAGGTGCAGTGAACCATCTTCAATTGCAGGTCCAGTTACGATACAGAACACCAAATCACAAAAAATCACAAACATTTTATGAAAAATCCCTAATTAACGATTTTATGGGATTTTGCATAGTTATTCCAAAATCAAGAGTCATAACAGAACTAAAACAACTGCGAAAAGTTTGTAAATCTATTACTAACCAAGGCCCAAAGGGCTGCTTTCAGCTGCTTAATTCCTTCCCACTTATCCAGCATTGGGGAACGAACAGTGTAACTTAAATCTGTAACAATACTCTGAAGGAGAAAAACAAGGAAAAAAGACAACCTCAGTTGAAAATGAAAAGGACACCTCCATCAAACAGGTTCTCTTGCATTTAAAATAAAAGGTAAAGCACTAATTTGAAGTATGCACCCTAAACTAAGTGATAGATCTGGAATAATCATGAATTAACAGCAACAGTAATGCACTGATTATATCAGGTTAATTCAGATTTTATAAAGGTAGCATTCTAACCAGACTAACACACTACAATTTATAACGTCTCTTGAACCCTTCAACTATCATAAATTAATTCATTACATCATCTTGCAAGCCCACATTAAAAGTGAATATATCCAGCAACTATGAACTGGCTTAGGGTTTATTTTCTTAACTTTTCAGGATATTAGAAAGACGACGTTACCCCCTCATCTCCGCATATTTGTGTGCATAAAAGGACAGACACAGTTTTGATTGTCAATATACAATTCACTCAGACTGAAAAATTGTTTCTATTGGTGAGTTGCTTTTGAATCTAAGATTTTGCTAGCCATTTTCTGAAAAACATTGCCAGGTATCTCTCTGTTATTTCAGTGTCATGAAAGAGCTTTACATGAAACTAGATAGCAAAAACTGTCTCTACAAGTTTTCCGCCCCATATAACTTAAGACTTTATCATCAACTTATTTTGCAATGACTGTTTAAGTGTTATTTCTTTTAAAATAAATTTTAAAAGGGTTACAGTAATTTTTAAAATCTTTCAAATTATTAATAGTTATTATCCTCACCTGAGACTCCAATAAATGGCAGCCCGTTTTATGGTGCACCAGTTGGCCATAAAGGTGAACTGGCAGGTAGACGTGTGGTCGCTGTAATCTGGCAGAAAGAGAAATCATATGCTTTCCCAGCAATTCTGACTCTTTTTAAAAAAAAAAAATACGCTGCAGTGTATTGCAATGAGTTACTCTAAAGTTCTTTCAGGTGAAGAGGATTTTTGAAGAATTTTGATTAGACTAGAATATTTCAGTTGGAAGGGACCTACAATGATCACCTAGTCCAACTGCCTGACCAATTCAGGACTAACCAAAAGTTACAGCATATTATTGAGGCCATTGTCCTAATGAACACTGTCAGCCAATGACACTGAACAACTACCTCTCTAGGAAGCCTGTTCCAGTGTGTGATTCCACTCTCAATAAAGAAATGCTTCCTAATGTCCAGTCTAAACCTCCTCTGGTGCAGCTTTGAACCATTCCCACTCATCCTGTCAGTGGGTACCGGGGAGAAGAGCTCAGCACCTCCCTCTCCACATCCCCTCCCCAGGAAGCTGGAGAGAGAAACGAGGTCACTCCTCAGCCTTGTCTTCTCCAAGCTAGACAAGCCCAAAGTCCTCAGCTGCTCCTCACAGGACATTCCTTCCAGCCTCTCACCAGCTTTGTTGTTCTCCTCTGGTCATATTCAAGTTTCTCCGCATCCTGAAATGATGGGGCCCAGAACTGCAGTGCTCAAGGTGGGGCTGCACCAACGCTGGACAGTCCCCTCTTTTGACCAGCTGGTTGTGCTGTGCTTGATGCACCTCAGAATGGGGTTTGCCCTCTTGGCTGCCAGGGCTCTCGGGTGACTCACAGGTACTTGCTGCCCACCAGCACCCTCAGATCCCTTACCAAAGGGCTGCTCTCCAGCTGATCCTCTCCCAATTTACACTAATGCCCAGCACTACTCTGTCCCAGGTGCAGAATCTGGTATTTGGACTTGTTAACTTTCATTCCATTAGTCACTGTCCAATGCTCCAATTTCTCTAGGTCCCTCTGCCCCTCAAGAGTCAACAGCAGTTCCCAGTGTGGTATCACCAGCACACTTGCTGGTGAATGCTGGTGCATTCAACTCTTTCATCAACCTTTGAGCCCTGTCCTTCAGCCAGTTCTTCACCTAGTGGTCTTCTGCCTCACTTGCTTCATTTATGACACAATGGGATTGCCTGTTCCTGAGCTTTTAAAAGGTAGTTTTTAAAAACTGACAAACAGATTCCTATGCTCTCAAAAGCGAATTCTCAGGGTACTCTGCTGAATAGCTCCCTGAATAGCTTAAAGTTTGCTCTCCTGAATTTCAGGGCAGCACCTCTTTACATGACCTGCTCATCACAGTGGTACAATATTACCAGTCTCTATCTGGGAAGATAAAATCTCCCAATTCAGAAACTTCTCCTAATTGCCTATAGAACAATTCATCACTGTTAACATCCTGGGTGAGCGATTGGTGGTAGACACCTACAACATCTCCTTTGTTTCCCATTCCCCTAACCCTCACCCAGTGGGCTGAACCCAACCTAGAAGCTCTCACCTACATCACCACTAACTGTAAGGAGTATACAATCAAAGCTTTCCCTTACCTACAGAGCAGTATCTCCATCTCACCTGCCCTGCCTATTCCTCCTGAATAGCCTGTTGCACTCCAACCCAGCATTCCAATTTTGAGAGTCATTTCACTAAGTGTTGCTAATATTGTAGGTCTGGGAACTATTTGTTTCTCATACTGTGTGCACTGGTGTACAAGCATTTCAGGAGCTCCCAGGAGCAGTGTAACTGTTCCCACTAGCACTGCCACCCTCATGCCATGCCAACCCTTGGCTTACCTACTGCAATCCTGTTGGTATCCCCTCCCCTCAATGATTCTAGTTCAAAGGTCTCTCAATCAGGCCCACCAACTTATGTCCAAAACCACATTTTCCCAAATTTACCTTTGGTTGCTCCGACGAACATAGTTATCACCATCAACAGGTTTGCGGTACGTTGTAAGTGCTTCATTCAGTTGTTCTTCAATCAATTCAACATACTTTAAGTTATATTCCTAAAAGAAGACAGACAATGGTTGACACAATACATTTAGTGGTTTATATTTTTATATAAGTGTTTTAATAAGGAAGGAATAATTGAAGTACTCCTTAACAAAGGCTGAATTTCTTTATGATCTGAAGGTGGGGCTCACCAAAATTACTGCCTCTCATGCATACAATGAGTTTGCAGAGTTGACAGTTGATTCCATAATTGTTTCAGTGATTGTTAAAAAAGGAAATACTTCATATCTGATTTTAATCCAAATAATGCCAACAGACCACCATGCATTTCAGTATTCCTTGAGAAATAACAGCTTATCAGTTTGTAAAAAAACCTGCCAACAGGAATGAGACCAAGCACTTATAATCAATTATGAAAACAAAGTATTGTATGAAGAATTTTATTCTAGTCATGACAACAATGCATTTCTCTTAAGGGTCTTGCATTCCTATATACTTCCTAACACTATAAGCTAATTCTATCTTCATGAGCTCTAGATTTAACTTTATTAGCAACAACCAGAGGTAACAGCTATCTTGAAACATAGCATTCCTTTACACACTTCTCTAGAGAGGACCTTCCACAACAACCTATTTTATAAAGCACTACACTTCTGAAATATTTGCTGAAATATCAAAATTATATGTAAGGCCTGGGTAAATCAAAAGCATGCATGCACAGAAGAGCTATGGAAGTGTAAGTCCTTGACAACCTTTTCAGCAAATCTGAAGTCACTGAGGTAATAAATGTATGGGCACTAACAATACACATACACGAATACGCAATATTTTTAAAGAATCTTTGACCTTCTAAACCCGCATATTTACACCCTTCCTCCTCCTATTATCAAGCATACTTTTTATTCTTAGCATTACCTTTTGCCACTTTTCCATTTGTTTTGTTACATAACCTCTTTCATTTAGATATGAAAACCCCTTTGGGATGGACAGAAATCTGTAAAGTAACACCAGATAGTTAGTACTCCTCTCAAAATAAATCATGTAACTTGAATAAAAACAAACAATCATTTGTTTCCACAGCATAAAGTCAAACAGCACATTCAACATTTACCTTAGGAGTAGAAGTAAACCCTTGTCTCCAAGATGAGAAAGAGCTGGTTTCATTTGGATAAGGGCATGGAGATTGGCCTAAAATAATTAAAAATTGTAAGAATTGTTTGAGCACTATATAGGTCTGAAAACTACAACAATTGCAATAGTCTGACAGCAATGAAGCAGCAAGTTTTTCACAAAAGGAAGTATCAAACGGCACTAACCTCATCCTAATATTACCCCCTTTAGGTACCATCTGTCATTAAATATGCATTAATTCACAAAAATAGTTATCAAAATAGCTGAGTTAGTGTGAATTCATATCTAAAAGTAGGCATAATCCGTAAGTCTCCATATTTTGTCATTAATACTGCAGTATTTTCAGAAGTGGCTCTATAAACAATTATGAAGTCCATCAATGACAATGAAGAAAGGTAATCATCAGGTGCCTCTTGTATACTTTCACTTTGCTACTGGGATAGGAAGTGGGGAACAGCTTACAGAGTAGCACATCAAAAAGGAGCTGAAAAGGGAAAGGGTGCTCACCTTGTCTTCACATGCCTCATCTAAAATATCAAGTGCCTCAGAAGAAATAGTTTTATTTTTATCATGTAACTGGGTCACCAGTAACTCAATCCCCCAGTTGCTGAAGAACTCTACATTCGCTCTCAGTAATACTCGTAAGTGTTTTGTTGCATATAACCTGCAGCTCTGCAAAAGTAAGGAAAATGTTTGGGTTTTTTTAATGGAAGAAAAATGCAGCTAATGCAGTTAATTTATCACTTTAAAAAAAAAAACAACATTTCAATTACCATATTTTACAGAAAGTAGCCACGATGCACACCATGTGTATTGAAAGTACAGTCAATTAGAGAGTTAGTTCTATCTTATCAAGTGTGAAACTAGAGTCTGAGATCACAAGTAATCTGGTCACTGCAAGTCTCCTTGGAAAGCCCTTACCAGTCATTCACTGTGATAACACCACACAGTCATCAGGGTTTGCAGGAAAAATACCTTGTAAATGGCTACTGCAATTGCACGTACTTTCCTCTCTGCAACATTTTGCAAAAAACTTTAACAAGTACTAGGACCTCTGGGCAATTAATTTTAATAAATTTTAAATTGTTTTCCAAAAGTATGCATTCTTCAAAACTTCTCAGAAAACCTAAATAGAAAAATGTTATTTTTTGTAATAAAACTATTTTCAAACACTAGCTTTACTACTATGAATGTCTCCATATGACAGCAGAATGAAGTAAATACCCTTTCGTTTCCTGTACTGCTGTTCAAAAATTGCTGAACAAACAGCTTAAACTCATTAACACCATTTCCTACTAGAAAAAATACACAAAAAATAGAAGCAAACAAGCTTAATCTACAAGAATCTGCAGTATTCTGGAGTAGGCACCAAACACCCATGACAACGTATGCTCGCTAGGGAAGGTGTTGTCTATACTTAGACAAGCATAGCTGGAAAAGACAAAATCAGGTACCCAAACCTTTCTTCAGGTCTTCTGTCCCTACACCTTTAAGGTTACAAAGTGTGCCTTGTACGTGGAATAGGTGATGTATTTATTTATTAAAAAAGAGAACAAGATCTTATCTAGAACATCTTGATCTAGATATTAAGCCTACACAATACAATACAAGAATAACACAATAATATGAAAGCAGAATTCATGTAATGCAAGTGTTAAAATCTGCCTATAAAGAAATATTACTGTTACAAATACGAGTGCAATACATAGTAGATAATAAATACGAATTCTGGAGAGAGCTAGTACAGAGTTAGAACCATTTTTCTTTTGTTTGGAGAAGGAAAAGATAAGAAGGAACTCATGACTGATGGGACAATAAAACGGCAAATAAAATTTACTGAAGATAAATTTGAAACAATGAGCTAAAATGAAAAAATAATCCCAGCTTTACACACACACCAGGCTCTGAAACAGCTACTTCCATCCAGGAAGGAGATCATGGAGCTAATACTAGTTAGTTCTGTAGAAGCGTTAGATAGAAGTTCAATGGCAACCAAAACCACTGCAATTAAACAGAATGTGTCAGCATTGTCACTAGGTAAGTCCACTGGCTGTTGACATCCTGGACCCTGTGTACAATTCTAGTTTTCCCACCATCATCAGAAAGAAAAAGAACAATTAAAAAAAGTATAAAAAAAACCTGCAGAATGGGGTTCAAGTAACTGGAGATATGAAAAAGGGTCTTTACAACAAGGAAAGACTCAACAGGCTAAGATGCTCCAATGTCAGACCTGGGGTGCAAGCCACTGCATGCCTTGCCAAAATCCCTGAAGTCTTCAGGCAGGACCACCAACTTTGTACCTCAAGATCACTCATATCAGCTTTCCCCCTCTGATCTGGGAAGTGCAGCACAGCTTTTTCAGATGAAGCAAAATCCTGTAATGTTTTTACTTTTGGTGAACTGTTAAGACAATCAGTGCAGAGGATATCTGGGGAAACGGACATTCCCCTCTTTCCCTCGTACATGAACAAGATGAAAAACAGAGACAAAGCCCCATATGAAGTCTGTCAGAAGAGTCTTACTTTTCCTGTTAAAGGGGTTCGAAACCCTCAGAATTGAAGAAGTAACTCAGGGATCACTACCCTGAGCTGATTACATAGATGCCAATAGTTACAGGATAAGTCTGTCCCTTAGCCTCCTATAAAGTAAAATTATTGGTCATGAAGTGCACCACTTGAGGACACACTGGCTGCTCTGCTGTTTCTACCATGAACTAGCAAAAAGGCAGCTGAGGCAGTATGAGGAAGGAGGTTAAGGTGTGCTTCTGCATCACAGATCTGCAAGAATATTGATCTGCAAATGTTTTTGTTGTATTCAGCCACTCCAAAATGCTACTTTCCCTTTCTAACACTTTCTAACAACAGAAGTTACTTTTCCTTATTGAGAGACACTTACAAGCAAAAGCTTAACAAACCTACTTCACAGATCTGGGTAGCTGTGTAGTATATGAGGCTACAGCCTCAGCTAACCCAGGAAAAACAGCATCAGCTTTTGAAATAAACAGATAAGGGATTTCATTAACAAATGTCTCAAGGAATTAAATTATTCTTGAAGGGAAGAAGCCTTACTGGAGATGGTCTTTCTACCTTACAAAACATAGCTTTTTCAGAAGTTATGTCCAGTCCCATACATTTTTATTTCTTTTAAACAGAATTTAGAGGCCAGATGCAGCATATAAAATCAAAATCACAACTTGTTCAAAAATACTGTTTATACCAGTAAGGATACAGTTAATGCTGTAATCAAAAGGTTTTATCCTTTGGATTAGCTTTTTACATTTTGACCTTCTCTTGGAAGCATAAACACCAGAAACACTGAAGACACATACTTTGTCCACAAGATGATCCTGGCAATATTGTGTATACACCAAGCACTGACAAAGGGTTCTTTGACAGGTCAATGTTTTGCCTTTTTGCCAAGTAGTACTCAGTCAGATTTTCCCTTCAGAATACCAGTAGTTCAGTTTCTACTATAAGAATGTATGGGCACATGCTAAAACAGAATTTCTTAAGGAAGTCAATAAATTTTATCGAAGTCTGAAGTCATCTGTGGTTGATGCAAACGCAAACCCATTTCTGCTGGCTGAAAGAATCCATTTTATTTGTGATTTTCCTCTTTTAGATGAAGTGTACAAAAAATTTCCCTACAATTTCCACGAATTCTAAGCAGGTCAACTAATTCAGGAAACAAAACACTCTGAAGAAGTTTTATCCATCCCTTGAGGTTCAGTATGTTTCACAAAGGAAGCTATGCTCTATTTAAGAGGTGCAAAACAGTTAGTTTTACTTCTTTTTAGTATCCTAATAGTATAGGATTCAATTACATTATTGGTGAAACAAATAAGATTTAATTTTTTTTAATATTTCTTAGGTGTGTTATATAAGTTGTTGGGTTTTTTTGTGGTTTTTTTTTTTTTTAAAAAGAAAATACTGAAGGGAATCTCATGCTATTGCAGCATAGAAAAATTAGGGTACAGTCACAGTCACATCCTGTGCAACACTGAACTGCAAACAGTAGAATGTACATCACAACACACCTCAACTATGAAATTGCCTGGACTTCGCTATGGTTAGAGCCCTATTCTAACTGCACAGACACTAACTCTGGTATGAAGTACTACTGATCCATGGTGTGCACATATGAGAAAGGTTACACTTTTACTTACAGAGCAGACAATACTCAGCAGCCAAGAAGATATATCTGAATAATTTATATCCCTTTATGTTTCATGAGACTGCCAAAAATAGACTGTTACCTAATATCCGCTGCTTCCATAGACAATGTTGCTAGATCCATACATCAGTGTGAGACTGGGAGAAGGAAGCATTAGAGCTCAATAGCCAGCAGCTACTAATGTAGGCTGACATATTAAAACATCATGGATGTGATAATGTATCGGTGTACCTGGCAAAAAAGAGCTCTAACTTTAAAACTAATTATTTAAGTTTGAGCTCCCAAGTTTCTGAGCCTGCAGAACATCTTAGCTTTCTCCAAAGAGTTCTACTCTAACATCTAACAATGTGTCATTAGGCATTAATTACCTGTGATCAGAGCATCATCTCTAATCCTTTTTACAATCCCAAATACACCAGAACTGAAATCGTAAACCTGAGGGCCCTATAAGTTTCTTACTTTTTAAAATACTGGAGAGTGAGGTCTATCCTATTCATGTTCAAAGTACAAAAAGTGCTGACTACCTATTGTTCATTAAGCTGAATTACAAACAGTAATTAGTGTAATTGTGTACTTTGCTGAGGAAATTGTGACAGCCTGTCTGGACTTCTTTCTAATGTTAACTAGCTACATTTGGAAAAAACTGAAATGTTGGAGTCCTCTTGCTTCATGTATGGTCCCCTTCTATAAGGTAAAAATAGCTGTGAGGTGGTGGAAGGGGCATCCCTATTGACACAAAATCTCAATAGAAACAGCTAAATTAAGTTCCACAGACTAAGCTGCTTTCAGCTGACAGTCATCTAACAGAATCTTAGAAGTCTAATAAAGACATCCTCAAAATATATTGAATTCTGTTTTCTTGCTCAGATGAGAAAAGCAAGACTTTCTTGGAGAAAGGCTATCAAAGTCATCACTTCACTGAAAGACAGCTTAATAATTATTCAGTAGGGAACTTCACCCTCTTCTTTCAATCAGCCATTTCTTCATTCCCAACTGCCTTCATTACTTTCAGACTCCACTCTTTATTCATAAAAACCATCACATCTTTGAGGATATTTCTCTAAGACTGTCAATTTCATTACTTCCCTCTCCTCTTCTAAAATACAATGAGACATTTAAAGCTAGTACCTATCTTATTCCATTGTGTCCACTCTAGAATACCCTCTGCATTGTCCAGGTGCCAGAGGAACAGCTCTCCCTGAAGTAATGACAGTTCTTTCCTAGTTAGATTTCCACTTACTGTCATTTTCCTGACATCAATGCTTGCTTGTCTGTGATGTTATACCTAATTGATTTCTCTTTTCTTAAAAGTTAAAGAGTTTCCTCTCCCTAATCTACTTAATTCTGTGTTTCATTTCCACTCAACTTCTATGATTCAGAAGTAGAAATCCCAATGCCTGATTCTGAACCATCCCCTCGTTTCAGGAGCTTCTACTCAGTTCCACCACAGTCTACCACTGGAAGGTCGATCTGTTTATTACTGCTAGAAATACACATTTCTGTTCATGAAAATACTGCCCTCATGATTGATTTAGACCTAGACAACGTTACACTTGGTTTATGCATTTAAAGACTTTAACCCCCTTCATACATGAGAGAAGCCTCTATTTGAACGACTTGATTTCTTAAGCACAAACACAAAATATACTGTGAAGTTAACAGCAAATTCAAAAGCTACGTAAGTAGGAGTTTCATTTCCCTGAATACAACAATAAAGACCTTTTTGGATATGTAATAGCTTAAAAATAATACACCTTGAGTAAAACAAATATGTAATGGCAAACAACAATGGAACATAAGTTGAACTGAACTTACATCGGTAGCTGCTGTCAGGATTTTAGAAAGGATGACTCTTGCTAACCCATCTCTGCTGTAATCCAAACTAGAAACAGTCAATTTTAACAAGTGATCCTGGTTCTTCAAAGAGCAAAGATTAAGAAGACTGAGGGATAAAAGGGAGGGAAAAGAAGATAAAAACTATTATTTTAACCCACTCAAACTGATTTATTTATTCAATCAATAATTTAAACCTAAGTGCTTTGAATTAGACTTTCATTTCTATAAACACAGGACACAAAGTAAGTCCTCATATGAAATGGAGTAACTTTGAACTGTTATAGATGTTAGAGTCAAATGGGGACCAAATAATGCATTTAAGTGCAAGAAGAAAAACCCCAAATCAACACTTTTTATAACTGCTCAGTAAAAATTTTGCCAGCTTACTTTAATTAGTGATTATGAGTACAAAAATTAATATTTGTGAAGCTCTATGACAATTCCTCATTGTAAAGCATTCTGTGTATAAAGCTTGCCAAGAGGTTAGTCCTATTAACTGTCTAGATTTTATTATAAACTTAAGTTTTCTGAAGCCAGTAAATACCATTCTACTAATGAATGAAAACAATTAAAAGGAAAGACTACATCAAAACACCTGAATTTTCGCTTAAAATTTACCATTTACCACCAGTAGTGGCTAAACTGGTATTAGCCACTAACCAATTTACTCCCAAAGGAAGTTAATGTTTATTTGTACCTGAACAGAATTTTGAACTTCACAGCTTTATTCAAGTATACTGGACTGAAGTTTAGGTACAACATGCATCATTTCATTTCATAAACAGTATGATATCTGTCAGGTTTTGGCAATTTCTGTGTTTGTTTTGTTTTCTTTGGGTTGTATTTTGGCTTTGGATAGGGTTTTTTTTTCCCCCCTCTCTCCTGTCTTTTCAGTTCACTATTATCTTTTTTGATGTGATTTTTCTGTCAGATAGGTGCGGAGAGTAAAAAGTAAGCTATTTTGTGACACAATCAACCATATCAATTAGTAATGACAAACTAAAGGACCCCTTCTTAAAAGAAAAACAAAACCAAAAAAAGGTCAACAAAACATAACACCATCCCCCCCAACTGGGGATATTTACTTGGAAGTAACTCAAAATAACTTTAAAGTTTTCAGCTTTACAGACTGTGGTCCTCATGTGGAGTTTACAATTTTCATAAGCATTATACATGTATGCACAATTCAAACAGAATAAAAACACTCACCACTGAAACACATTACATTTTTCAAGCATTTTCACTCCATGAGGGTGACAAGAGAGAGTACCAAAAAACAGAAAGTAGTGCTGACTAAGGGTATTTAGCAACCCATTGTTTTGAAGACTACGTTCAGGTTTCATTCCTGATGAAGAATTGAGCCAATGTACAATATCTTTAACCAATTCCTCCAGGTAACCTTGTCCATCCTAAGAGAGCAAAGACAAATAGCATTTACAAGTAAAGAACTGGGTCTCTCTTCTTTACAGAAATCTGTAATTTTAAATTTCTTAAAATGTACAAACATAATACAGATACAAAATAAAAATGCTGGCTGGCAAACACAATTCAAACTAAAGACAAAGGTTCAAAGCAAATAGGTTCCTATAGAAAAATAGGAGTTTAGCTTGGAGACATCTTAGGACCAATTCAATTTTTTCCAGGAAAAGGTTTATTCAATCACATTTTCTTCTTGCCTGAGCCATGAAAGTCTTTAGCATCATAGAAGAAAGGAGACAAAGAAAGGAAGGATATACATATTAAAAAACCTCCAAACCCTAAGGTGCATTTAATAAAGCTGTATTTAATAAAATTTCTACTTAAACACAGTTGTCTTCCTCAGTGTCTCATTCAGATAAGTCAAGGCTTTAAGTTATATTTCTTAATTACACAGATCATTTTATAATTAACCCCCAAAATTTAAAGAAGTCTTTTCTAAAATAAAGGTTTGTCATTTAAGTGGCACATAACTCCAGTCTTGTAGCTGAAAATTTCTCACCTCTTCTGATTCAAGAAGAAATTCAGTAAATTGACAACCCACTACAGTGAGCTGCTTAGCCTTGGCATAGTCCAGATCCAGGTTGGCATACAGTTTACTGCTAGGCTTGTAAAAATATAGCAATCTCCTTACAAACCTATGAAAAGTGAAAAAGACTTTGCTATTCATCAGTATGACAAGTACAGGCTCACAGTACAAAGTTATGCTGATAGAAAAGGTATATTATCATTAAATTAGCTTAATGGAAGTATATTTTCAAAAGTTATTAAATCTCTATGATCTTGGAAGCCACAACTTCTTTCTCATTTCCATGTTTATAATTTCTTCTGATGTGGAAGTTTCTGTGGAATTTATTCTGTGGAAAGTTTCAAACACTATACTATCTAGACTTACAAAGAGCTAAAAAAGAACATGACATGAGTTTTCTTCAGCTATAATAGTAAATGCTACTATGAAAAATACATTTTTGTGCTCTGCCAGAGGCTGTATTTATTCAGCAACAGTATTTTCATTCACCTCACTTCAGCATTTCTGTGACTGCAAACAGAGACTCACTCAGAGTTTCTGAAATCATAGTGAGCAATACAGCTCGAGTTTTTCATTGCAGGAATAAATCTTCAGCAAATAATTTCCCTTTGCCGATTCTTTGTCAAAAATGAATATGTTTGTGCTTTAAAATAACACAGAATGTTCTGTTGGAACAGATATGAGAGGCATCAAGACAACTTAACTAAAGCCTTTAGTTAAAAAAGTAAGAGCAAGACACTATCCCCAACTTCAAAGACATGACCACTTATAAAGGAAATCTGAGAGGTTCCTTAAATTTTGGCCAAAGAAACATATTTTATTCAGGATTATTAACAATAAGTATATTATATACATCAACACACACATTTTTATGTGTGAATATAGAGTGTATGTACGCGTAAGTATATGTACGTGTGTATTATAAATGCATATATTGTGTGTGCTTAGGTGTGTAAGTATGTATATACACATATGTGCATATACACACTTTGCATTAACTGTATCTCTATGACAAAGTACCACAAATATTCTGAATTTCACTGCAACAGCTGCAAGACCATCACTAGAACACTAGCATTAAAAAAAAAAAAAAATCAAGTTATGGAAGGACAAATAAATTTACTTTAACCTTCAAAATCAAAGTGGCTGAAAATTTTTTATGATCAGCAGTGAAATGAAAGAGATTTGGGGCTTAGTTACAGTTAAACAAGAGCAACAACATTTTAAAGCCATTAAAGCATCTAACCCACAATCCTGCAGAAAGGATCAAGGAACTGTAGGATTTTTACACTAACTCAATCCTAGATTAACTCAGGTTTTTTGGCATTAAATTATTTAGGCACTGAACAATGCTTTAGTGCAGCAAGAAACCAGGGACTGGTCTCCTGGGACTGCAGACATTGCTTTAAAGAAGCAGCATTATAAACCAACAGATTTGGAACACAGTCCCTTCCCACAAGGTTCAGATTAGCTATTAATGTTTAGGGGAAAAAAATGCAAAACTGTATTTGCTTATACTGGGAATACTATATAAAAATAGCGTGATTACTTCTTAGTGAAAATTTAGTGAAAATGGAGCAGCGTGAGTCTTTCAGCATACATTTTAACCTTAGGTTCTTCCTCAAAGTCATGTTGAGGTAGCTTTCCATGCCTAAAAATACACACATCTACTCTTCAAAATGATTTAATCTAATCAATTTCTAAAATGCATGTTAGAAGGGTCATCCAAGAATTAGAGAGGTATTACACCAGAAGCACACAGAAGTAATGAAAATGTCTTAATGTCAAACGGACAGGAAAGGAAGCAGAGGTGAACTGGTTTTTTTGCTTGTTGTTTTTTTTTTTTTCTCTCCTTCAGATCACACATGCTTCCCTTGCCATTAATAGCAACTAGAAAGAACTTCCTCTTGGTTTTTGATGAAAGCTGTAACTACATAACTGAACAATTGTAGACAAGCTGTCAAGTAATCACATTAAACATCAAAGAGGTAATACTTTAGGGTTTTAAATTAAATAGAATGTTTGCAAAGTTGGTAGGATTTTCATTAAGGGAACAAATATGAAGTATCTGTCCATAGGAAAGAAACAACTAAAGCTTAAAGACCTGTTTATTTAAAGCAAATACTGCAAACTAATATCTAAATTTTTATTTCTGCTGCTTATCCATAGATTAAGTTTCAGAAGTGTGACATATCCAAGGAATAGTTTTTTTGTAGTATCAAAAACCAGGTTTTACAAATTTATTTCAAAGGAACTCTGCATAATTTTTACGTACCTGTGCAACTGCTCATCTTTATAGTTCCTCAGATTTATATTTGGCCACTAGAAAAACAGCAAATACAGCATTATATGAAACTTGTACATCAGTTCTTGATTAGTCAACAAAGTGTACTCATTTCTATTATAGTGATATTTACTTAATAACCAGAAGTGTGAGTTTTCATGCATTTAATGCTACATATAGAAAACCCTTCTTTTATTACAAGGCCTACGCTTCCCTGGACAAAATCTAACTGTTGCTGGACCAAGGACAGTGAACATTGATCGCACACTGTGTACCAGGACACAAGTCTAATAAAAAATGCAAATTATGAAAAGCTAATGAAAAAGAAACAATTCTTCTCAGTTTCTTCTCTGCAAGTAAACAAAAAGCATAATAGGGAAATAATTTTTTGTTGTTTTCACTACTAATCAGATCTGTTTTAAAAATAATCATTCTGTTGTAGTTCACTTAAATGACGCTTATTAAAATGGTACTTAAACTCCTCTGTTGATACTTCTAAGATGTTTCAAAGAGGGATAACATCAAGTCATAACACCCTCTTCTGGACCTATCCTTTCTTCCTATTAACGTTCCTCTGTTTTTACAACCATCTGTTGTCTCTATGGTTTTTTTTTGTTGCTACAAGTATATTTTGGAAGGGATGGAAAAAAGTGCACCAAACACTCTTCTCTCCTACCTAAATGGTAAGTTTTTAATTTCCTGTTGGTATACTAGTATTAAGACATATACTGCATTAGTTAATGGTTAGTAAATCTGACTGTACCAGGAACACTGCCAGACTGTATGAAGCTGTCAATGAGAAAGCTGCAACTCCTCCATCCTGACCACTGCCACTTTAGCAGCTTAGATAACAGGCAGAGCAAGTGAAAAAGGCAGTAAGGGACATATGAGATGCAAGTGGTGAGGTGGTTAGAAAGGTGATGCTCCACACCCATAAGGCTGTGAGAGAGACAAAAGGGAGGCAAGTAGCCACACAAGATCGCAAGGTCCAAACATTATAATCTGTATCCTGCTCATTCAAGGACTAAAGATGGACTGCTCTGATAACATTTTTTTAGTTTATGCTGTTGTTGGTTTAACAGGAACAGCAGTGGTTAGAATTAAACAAGGAAACAATTAGACTTCTCATTCTGAAAGACAGAAGTCCCTGATTTTCAGACTTTAACAACTGTTTGACAGGACACCAGAAAATATACTGTTGGGGAGGTCTGAGATAGCGGGGAAACTGACAGAAAGTTTGACCTAAATTTCAGGTAAAAACCCCACCACCTTAGTAGTCAACTACATAAAACTTCCACTGTCAAAGTATGACACAGACTAATTAACAGTGAGATTCTGAAAAACAGTTCCTTGATAATATCATTAATACTGAATCAAAGGTAAAAAAAAATCTGTGATTAACAATCAAAGATATCTACCAATCCAGTAAATCTAATAACTGCACTAAAAAGCCTGTAAAAAGTGAAATTAGGTGGAGCAAAGCTACTGTCATATACATATTCAGGTCTTTATGCCAGACAGATTCTTGCTCTCTCAAGTCAGTCCCTGAAAAAAAGCACAGAAATATTTAGTCTATTTTTTTCGTAATGTAATCTTCGTTATGCTTGTCACCATTAATCCTTTTTTGTACTTTATAACCACATAGTAGAAAAGAAAGAAAATTTTAACTTGGGGGTAACAACAGAAGGATGACTTTGATGCACAGAATGACAAGAGCTATTTTACTTCAGAGACTGACTACTCTGTTTTCTTACTCAAAGAAACTGAGTTTTCTGCTTAAAAAACAGAGGCAGTCTCTTAAAAGCTGAGTATTAATAAATATTTAAGATAATGCCCTCCCTATCAAGAAATGTTTCTTTCATTTTGTAAAAACAAATTAATTTTGTTATGGACTTAATGCTACTGGAATATTTGTATAATACATACAGTGAGACTGCGTACTACTGGTGTTTTCATGTGGCTCAATCTAAGCACCTGAAGTTTGATCTATAACCCAGCTCCAACCAGCTGAATGCTCCAAACAACCTTCAGCTCACACATAAAAACAAAATCTGCTACAAAGCTGAAGAAGGCAGCAAGTCCAAAATTGTGTAGCTTGGACTGAAATATGAAGTATTAGCAGATTTAAAGTCATTACAGCTAATTCTGTAAAGTCTATTTCGATACAAATGAAGTTACATGAAATTTAATGTATTCTTGTTAATGGAATTGTGAATTTCACTGTAGTATACTTTTGTACTTTTGCTTAAAGTTTAGAGCCTGTATACAAAAACACTGTATCACCACTGATTAATCCCCCCGAGATCCTAACTTTCTGAAATAAAGCAGATTATGGGATTTATTATAGAATTAATACTAGAAGTCAAAGTTCACATGCAAAATAGAGACTTTTTCCCAGACAGTTTCACAGAAATAATAACATGCCCATTTTAAGCTCACTTTCAGTATGGTCCCTATTAGATTCCAATTCCAGTCAAGGTTCTCCTTATGATTGAGAACTTGGCTGTCTCGAAGATTCATTACAAGTGCTTCTTCTGTATCCTGGAATACAGACACAAAAAACTACAGTAAGTTTCCTTGCATCATTTTTTTTTTTCAGTCTCGTCACAAGATAGACTTACTGGTCACGTAACAGTCATTAAAAGGGCTACGCTCCAGAGAAATTTCATTTGAAAATAAATTGCATGGTTACAGTATTGCATTAAGAATGTAATAGTAACAGACCACAACTGGTCCTAAAAAGTACTAAAAATTATTGCAATTTCATTACTCAATTTTCTAGAAATGCAACATAGTATCCACAAGTATCTAAAAGACAAGTTAAATGACAAAAAAAAACTACAAAGAAATCACAAATGTCTCTGAATTAGGTAAGAGTGAAGTTTGGGGGGCAGTCTCCAAAATACAAAGTAAAATTCAGATCTGAAACATGAATAATTGTAATACCTTTAAAATAAAGATGTCTTTCTGCACACGGTACTGATCCCTTTTTTGGTGCGTTGAGATTGCTTTCTGAATAATATGATCTAAATGGAGGCTGTAAGGCTTAGGTCCTCTCTTCTTCATTTCATGAAAACGTTTTAAGCAGTTTAGTGCAGCACTTGCTCGTCTAATAGAGAAAAACATAACCAGTATTTGGGAATTGCTATGCAACTACAGAGTGCCACTGATATATCTGCTGTAGCTGAAAAAAAGAACTAAGAATTGCAAAGCAAGTAAATAGAAAATGATTTTCTTGATACAAGTTTTCATACGTGCATAGACCTGTCTTGTACTGAAATTATACAGAAAATTGTCTTTCAGAATTTCTAGTATTGAAGAATGAGTCTTATTGAAACCTTTTCTTCTACTCTGCAATCAGTGTGGTCTGTCACAGTTCACAGAAGTTCACAATGAAAGGTTAAAGTTGATAAAGTATTGTGAGATGTCACTGTAGATCAATGTTCTGCTGAGAAGTTCAGAGCTGAGCGGTCTAGCTTCACCTTTGACTAATACAGTCAAGTGGAAAAATAACTGTATTTTCACCTGTCAAAATACTTTACTGTCATGCAAGAAATCTTCAAAACTAAAAAGCAGAAGGGCACTATTCTTACAGCCTGGAGAAGAGAAGGCTCTGGGGAGACCTTTTAATAGCCTTCCAGTATCTGAAGGGGGACTACATGAGATCTGGTGAGGGACACTGTGTCAGGAAGTGTAGCAACAGGACAAGGGGCAATGGTTTTAAATTGAAAGAGGAGAGATTTAGATTAGATATGAGGAAGAATTTCATTACTGTGAGGGTGGTGAGACACTAAGGTGTTTCCTGGAGAAGCTGTGAATGCCCCATTCCTGGAAGTGTTCAAGGCGAGGCTGGATGGGGCTTTGAGCAACTTGGTTTAGTGGGAGGTATGGCTGGGGGGGTTGGAACTAGATGATCTTTAAGGTCCTGCCCAACTCTAAACATTGTATGATTCTATATTTCTTGGAAGTGCTCTGCAAGCAGCATTTATTAATTCACAGTAGCAGCTTGGAAAGGTTCTGTAATTTATCTGCCAATCTGCCAACTGCCAATACAATGAAAGACAAAATAGAAAGCCACAATATCAGATCACTAGTGTCAGATCTAGCAGAATAGTGATCTAACAAAACAGATCAGAAATGGCAAAAGTAGTAAACAAAAACATTTCCTATCATTTACTATTAGAAAAAAATCCAACATGCTCAATTTAAATGGTCCAAATGGTCTTCTATAAAGAAATACAAGTAAGAACACTGAGTAACAGAACGCATTTTAAAGACATGTGAATCTACCAAATTGCCTGACTCTGGAGGTTTAAATTGTGTGAAGTACACAGGAGATGGTAGTGTATGACAAAGCACTTGAGACCTTAAATTGCAAGATTAGGACATGTAGAGAGAAATTCTAAAAAGTAACTAAAATAAAAAGCCCCAAATTCTCAAAATTCATGTATTTCTAGATCAAAGAGGAATAAAAAGCTTCTATAAACAGTTGTTTTTTTTTCAAGTTGGATGCCTAAATATACCTCATTTGATTGGCACCATGACTGCCAAACAGTTCTCTAATATTGCTTAAGTACATGTCACTGAAGATTCCTGCACTAAATTTAAAATTGCTGTTCGTACATGGAACTGAAAGGAATTGAAAAAATTACCAGTGCAAGCTCCAAATAAAAGCACCCAAAAGTTTTAGCATGATTAATATTGTTACTATTTTCTTCTAAAGAAAATAATTATAAAACAACAACAAAAACCCAGCTTCATGACAATGTTACATTCTTTGCTCTTGCTTAACACTAATAATGTCTTACCAATTTGGTCTACTACTATTTATTAGCTATAGATAAACAATAACAGAAGGAAAAAGTTGGTATGGGCTTAGTTTTGAAAGCTTAATTGCATCAAAAAGCTGAAAAAGAAGTATGAAACAATGGATAGGTCAAACACACAGAATATGTCTCAGATGTTGCTTTGTCAAACTGTGCCTTAGAGTTCATTTAAGAAAAAATTTGTTTAAAAATCCTGCAATCTATGCAGAATTGTTCTATGACCTACTATTAAAACTTTCTTTCCAAATTTCAAAATTGTTATTGTAAACGCTTTTGGAATGATGTACTCCAGTGCTTCTAGAATACTGTGTGCACTTTTGGGCTCCCCAGTTTAAAGAAGGACAGGGAATTACTGAAAAGGGTACAGCAGAAGATTACAAAGATTATTAGGGCGCTGGAGTATCTCTCTTATGAAGAAAGGTTGAGGGACTTGATGATCTCAAAGGTCCCTTCCAACCACTAAGATTCTGTGACTTGGGTCTTTTTAGTAGGGAGAAAGAAGACTGAGGGAGGATCTGATCAATGCCAATAAATACTTTAAGGGTGGGTGTCAAGAATATGAAGCCAGTCTTTTTTCAGTGGTGCCCAGTGACAGGACAAGAGGAAATAGGCACAAACTTAAACATACAAAGTTCCATCTCAACATGAGGATGAACCTTCTTCACTTTGAGGGTGGCAGAGCACTGGAATAGGCTACCCAGGAGGGTGGTGGAGTCTTTATCTCTGGAGACATTCAAAACCCGCCTGGACACACTCCTGTGCAACCTGCTCTAGGTGAACCTGCTGTGGCAGAGGAGACTGAGGGGAGACTTTATCGCTCTCTACAACTACCTGAAAGGAGGCTGTAGAGAGGTGACGTCAGTCTCTTCTCCCAGGTCACAGATGACAGGATAAGGGGTAATGGCTTCAAGTTGCGCCAGGGGAGGTCCAGGTTAGATATTAGGAAATATTTCTTTACTGAAAAAACTGTCAGGCATTGGAATGGGCTGCCCAGGGAGGTGGGTGAGGCACCATCCCTAGAAGTATTCAAGAGATGAGTTGTCATGGTGCTCGGGGATATGGATTAATAGTGGATTGGTGTTGGTTTGGATGTGGTATGGGGTTTGTTGGGGTTTTTTTTTGTTTGTGGGTGGTTTTTGTTCTTTTTTGTTTTTCCATTAGTTGGACTAGATGATCTTAAGAGGTCCCTTCCAACCTAGGTGATTCTGTGATTCTATGGTGTCAGTCACCACAAAACTTGCAACGTAGTTTTTCAACTGTAGAGGGAAAAGGAGATGTAAATGTTTTTGCTTTTAAGTGTAACTTAGAATTCTTACAGTCTTTTCTCTTTCATGATGTCAAAAGATGCTGCCATGTTCATAAGTGTTGGTAAGCAGTGCAGGTGATGGCTGTGAGAATGAGGAAGAATTGTGTTTGCCTAGAAAACAATGAAAGACCAGTTAGAATAACTTACTGCAACATTTCTAGCCATCTCGCTAGGACCGACATTTGAAGAATTCACCACTTTTCACAAAAAGATGACAACAAAACTACCTTTTGCATAATATCAGAGCAATAATTACACATACCATTTCGAATATTTGATCTAACTAATCAATCTGGAATACAACTGGAAGATCTCAGAACCTTCCAACCTGTACTGTTTGCATTACTGGTTTTTTAAGTGATAGCATGTAAAAACTTGCAATGTATCAAATATCCCTATATTACGTACATAGAATTACTAAAAAAATCTAAAATAAGAAATACTATTTAAGCTAATTATTTCTATTAAAAACTTTCTGCAGACAAAAAAATTCTGATTAATTAACTCAACTTTTCCAAGACATTTAACTGCTTTTATTTAACTGCTTTTATTTTGGAAGATAGAGGTATTTCTGCAAATGCATTATTATTTTAGTTTCCAAAAGAAAATGAAAAAAATCTCTCTTAAAACTAAATAGAAGTACAAATATCTGTTCAGTACTTTGATAAACAGTCATCTCTGACCAATAAATCACCTCTTCAGGAGCACAAAAAACCCCCTATGTTTTTCAGTATACTAAAATGTCAGTAATAATCACTCCCATTCAGAACTATTCCAGAAAACAGAAAAATAGCATACATTATTACATGTATGCTCTTTTTAAACTACATGACTGCCTGAATACTCAAGAAATTACAAAAATTATTTAAAGAAATAAATCACTGAAGAGATTAAATTTGTTGTAGTTGTAACCCATGCTGATGATCTGAAATGTTGAAATCACTGTAGCAATAAGGAATCTTATCTCTGAAGACTGTGATCTTGTTTTTTGGTTCATTAAGCACCACTGAAATGAGCTGATAGTTGGAAGATGCAGGCTATGTCTGATAACTCATAATCAAATTCTTGTAAAAGTTGTATTTCACAGTTTTACCATACCTTATAAAGTTGTTTATTTGGAAAAAATATTAATAAAAAGCAAAAGAAAAGGCATCAAGAAGTGCTCTGCTGCATATGCTAATCTTATCACCAAGAGAGGTGAAAAATGAAATAACTGATTTGCAAGAAAGGTAAAACTGTATGACTTGTATGAGCTCCTTGGGAGGGTGAAAGGCAGCACTGTAGCACCTATGAAAACAGCGTCATCATCTCTATACCAAAATAGCTTAGGTTAAGAGAGAGAAGCTACTGTAAAAGACAAGTTAGGTAGAGAGACGCAGAATGAAGCAAGGTTCCCTCAGCTTCCTTGTAGCAGGGGCTACTCACAGAAGTGCTAAGAGCATGCCACCAAGTTGGAGTTATCTGAATGAACAATATCAAGTGCCACAGCCACATCCAGCTCAACATGAAAAAAATTTCATCTGCTTAGCCCATGAGGCAGAAAGATGAATGTTTTGCCAGAGGGCTACCATCTTTTTAAATAAAGCAAAAATCAGCAATGGTCAACAAACATAGTAACTGGTGAGTGAGCTTGCAGAACTCCAGCTTAAAAATACAGCTGTCTACAGAGGCAGGGAAGTGTATTGGTGAGAGTTTGAGAGCTGAGGATTGATTATCTTCGGAGCAGAACCCCTAGCACTTTCAATACCTTCCAAACAGCCTTCCTATTGATTCATACTTTTTTTAATATATGAATTGACAAAAAAACTTAGTGTATATTAACTATTATTCTGATGAAAAGTATATGTTCCAAGTTTGTAACACAAATTAAAAGATATAATACAAAATAGCTATTTACAGTTAGTTACTAATACTATTTATGCACAGCAAAAAGTTTTGCTTACCATATGCAAAAGTTCTCCTAAAAGGATAGTTGCTCTAACAGACACATGGTCATCACTACTTGTGATCACTTCAACCAGACCCTTCAAAAAGTTAAAAAATTATTACAACATTTAATGTAAAAAAATCTTATTTCAATGTTTATAGGCAAAAAGTAGGAAGCACCTATTAAAGTTTTACCTCTAGAAGTCCATTAGTAATAAAAGCTGACAGGACTAGAGCCAAATAATTATCCATGAGATCAGGCCTATGGAGCAAAAAAGTATGGAAATAGTTTACAAAGTTCATTTCTTATTGTGTCTGCAAGAAAACAGCAAATATTTTATCAACACTACTGAAAAACAAAAACAAGGGTTTAGACTAAGTTCAGAAAATGCTCACCTTGACCTGGCTCGATGGGGTAATATAGTTTTAGCTTCAGCAGCTACAAAGCCATCAGAGAGTCTCCAGCAGTCCTGAAACCTACTTGGATCTAGAAGACGACCATAGAGGACAATGGTAATAACACTGGATTTCATAGTGTTATTTTAATGCTTGTCAGTAGGTAAATAATAGTTCTTGCCAATTAGTTATTTCAGTTTTCAAATGATAGAATACTTTGTCAAAAGAGGTATCTTAAAAACCACCGAATCCACACTGCTCAACAAAGGCAAGGCTAACTTCAAAGCTAGGACAAAGATTGTATCTAAGTATTGACCAAAATAATGATACTTCCATTTCCATTCCACACACTGTTTAACAGAAAATATTGTAATTGCTAAAATTTAAAAGTGTACATCCATATGTCATAAAGTAGCAAGTTCGCAACAAAGAATGATTTTTACTTATGGAACAAGGATTAAGCTTTTATAATCAACTAAACAACAAAACATTTATAACTGGACTTTGGAGAATTGCTGGAACATTAAAGGCCTCATACTTTTGTACTGTGGGACAAAGCAGAGGTACCCATGCATTTACAAATGTGTGATTTTAAAGGTAAAAAACTAACTCCATTAAATATAAAGACAAGAAAGCATACACTTGCCCTAGGGAAAAGTAAAAGTCTGCTAAAGCTGAGTGCAGATAGCTAGAAGATACATAATATATTGAAAAGACTCTGTTTAGTGTCTTTTTTTTGTAACACTCACTACCTCTTCTACATTACTAATGCTTCTAATACTTCAAAGAAGTCTAATTTGTAGCAAAGTGTTTACACACTCTTTTCTGCAAGTGCTCTGCTTTGGTCCATTGCTCATTTTTTATCGAACTGACACCACTTAATAAAGGATTTTATCCAGGACTTCAGAGCACCCAATGAATACACTAACGAGACAGAAAATATTGATGTGATTTACAATACAGAGGAAACAGTGAAGGGTTTAAATTTGTACAAGAACTCAGACAGACTTCATGTGCCCTATTTCTGAACACTTACCTACACTGAGAAGTGCCTCAATAAATTCTTCCGCAATAACAGGGAGAGGAAGACGAAATATATCATAGAGAACTTCAAGTAGGCCTCGCTAGTGAAAAAAAAAATTAAACAATTGTCTTTAGTTCACTATTAATATTGAAGTTCAGATTTCTATAGAGTGCTAAAATTGGTGTATTTGTTCCAGTATTTCTTTTTTTGGATAACATGCTTATTTGCATAAACTGAAATAATTTGGAGAAGAGAAGAAGGGAAGGGACTTATTTACTTTAGAACTGTGCCTGATTGTCACTGAATTCTACAGAAGCTACTTGGATTACAGATTTTCAGAACTGGTATTCCTGCCACCATCAACTTCTTGATTTAATTTGTAACTGGGAAGAAATATTTCTTACCTATCTCTGATTCAGCTCTGTTTATTATGCATTTAGCTTGTAACTGCATCTTACCGTGAACTTGCTTTGACTCGTGACCAGAGTAAAATTAATTTATGTACTTTTCTCTCCTCCATTCCCTAATCTCCGACGTACAGGGTATGCTTCCATTCTCACGGGAATTTTATAATGGAATTATTGACTTGAACTTGGGGGTCAAAAAAATTGAGGATAGCAGTCTTGTAACTGAAGTCTGTGTTTAAACCACTAAAATGTTAACATATTAGGAATATACAAATTAAAACATTCAATATTATTCCTATAACAGTACTAAATATTTACCACCTACCCGTATTTCCATATTTGGTATACAGAGCACACCAATAAGAGACTGAATCCCAGAATTTCCAGGTTTGCACAGGCTGATAATACCTAGAAAACATTAAATACATTACAATATTCCCTCACCAAGCAAAAAGCATAAGAGACATTGCTAAATTTGATTTCCAGTTTGAAACACAGATGATAAAAATTACTAATCCTAAATGTCATCTTTTATATATGTTTATCTTTTATATTTATATATATAAAAATGTCATCATTTTTATGACATTTTATAGTCATCTAATTTCCAGCCCATAATATTTAACAACAGTTTCTAATGACAAAACTTTGATTCCTCATTTGAAATTATAGCCCTTTCTACTGTGTTTAACATTTCAATATGAATAGAGAAAACCTTCAAATTACAGAATAACAGAACCTTCACATTACAGAATACCACCTGAAGCCTACACTGATTTTCAGCCTCACTTTATATACAATACCTGCAAAGCTGCAAAGACAGTAACCTCGCTCGTTTCCTTGACTGTATCTCTTCACACTTCACAAATTAAAACTAACAGAAACATGCCATTCAGAAACCAATTTTCTCAAAAATGCAATTTTAAATAAAGAATAACAATTCTGGTTCGTACATCTTATGTATCATAAATACACTCAATCCATTATTTTTAAGTAATTACTAGAAGATGAAAAATATCCTCTACTCATCGCCAATTACAAAACCTCCATATGACAAAAACTAATGACATGTACATGTGGCCACAGACACACTAAGGACATATTTATATGTTCCATAGTGCACCTCAGAGACCTTTCCCAAGAGCATAGAGAGACCCCATTCTAACTGCAATGCAGGAATAGATTTGGGTGCATGTAGCTGTTACTGCATTACAAAACCCAACTGAAAAGCCAGAATAATACCCGGAATAATACCCTCAAGCCTGGTTTAGCTACATGTCCTTTGGGAAGACTGACAGTGTAATAACATTTTTGTACCAAAAACATTTAAAATGTTAGTCTCCAACATAAGTAATACAAAAAAGGATGAATGTGTAAAAGTGAAAGTGCCATGGCAAGTGGCACATTCCAAAACTTGAACTTTCAGGCATATGCTATTAGCTCTAAGTGTCTGAGTAAGTGAAGATGCAGCAATACTCCTATCAGAAACTGCTTCTTAGAAGTTTTCTCCACAAACAAATGGGAACACATCAGAAACTTTTGAAGCATACTTTGACATTAAATTAAGCTTAGTGATCACTTTTAGAACATTAAAAATAAAGCAAATAAGTCTTAGAAAGGAAAAAGGAAATATTCAGATGTATATAAGGCCTATGTATAGCCTGTAGAAATCCTACTCAAAATTTTGCTAAATGGTCATATCAACTGATTTAGTTTATTTGCAAGACAACATCTTGACTAAAGAATAAACAGTCCCTGATGCAGTATCTTCAAGTTATATATTATAATATTGCAGAGAAAGGATTCAGAAAAATTCTTCCATTTAGAAATTTTTTCTACACGAAAATCTGAAATTTCTCTTTGGCTACAGCACCTGGTAAAAGCAGGTGCTAATGAAAATATTCTGTTGGTATCTCTTCACACAGACATAAAGACTTCTTATTTACAGTGTCAGAACCACCTCCAAGACAAATTCTTATAATGCTATTTTCAATATTCTCTCACCCACCATCACGGCACAGCTTATAAGGTATTCTCTATAGAGCAGGAAAAAAGATGCATCTTGTTGGTAGAGTTACTCCAAGAACACTATGTATGTCTTCTCCACTTTTAAACATTATCAAAACACATCATAGTAGCATTGTAGGAAGGTATTAGTAGAAATTAAGACACAAATAAGACAGATTCTGTGTTTAAACAAATTACTCTTTCATACTATAAAGTAAAATTCCCTTTCCAGTCATGCAGCTTCAAACAAACAAAAAAATCTTACCTGCCCATGATCGAAATGCTGCCACTATTCCCATTTTACTGGCTAGGAATCGTGCTTCTCTGTCCTCC
Source organism: Scolopax mira (assembly GCA_004320125.1). Taxonomy (NCBI): domain Eukaryota; kingdom Metazoa; phylum Chordata; class Aves; order Charadriiformes; family Scolopacidae; genus Scolopax; species Scolopax mira. Next base: position 49,245 of record BJBW01004430.1, read on the forward strand.
CTGTCATTAGAATAATAAATGTCACAAAATAGTTAGGTACTGTAAAACAAAGTGTTACTAATATAGCAAGTAAAAAGTGGTTAACTGAAATTTTAGATGGGGGACAAAATCCAGGGTAAGAGTAATCTTTTACAAATGCATATATGTGTGTATACTTATTTATGCAATGCGTATACACACACCATAAGGAAATGTTAAGTACCATTAGTTTTCTTTTTTCTGGGGGAGTTTCCATGGTAGGCGGATAAGTAAAATCAACACCTAGATGAATCACTCTGCATCTCCACTAACAGTGAGTCTGCAGTAGGGACCTAAAGATTTGGACCTTATTCAGTTACCCAGACTTAAGCATCTCATGCCACTTGGTAATTATAAAACACCTGAATAATTCAAGTCAAAAGCAACCTCAGAAGACCTCTAGTCCAAACTTCTGCAAAAGTAAGTTGTCAACTATCAGACTGCACATACTCAAGGCTTTATCCAGCTGGACCTTAGAAACTCTCAAGGATGAAGGCTCTAGTACCTCTCTGAGCACCCTGTACCAACATTTGACTGGCATCACAGAAGATCCCCACCACTGCCCTTTTATCAAGTTGGAACTTCTCATTTCAATTTTGCTCTGCTGCTTCTTATTCTCCCACCTTTCATCACTATTCAGGGTCCTGGCTACATCATCTTCATAAAATCTTCATCGGTATCAGAAAGACTGCTATTTGGGGGGAGGGTGTCCCCCAACCTTCCCTTCTCCAGCCTTAGGAAGTCCTTTTAAATCTGAAGTGCTTCACATAAAGTGAAGTATGTTAGGAAGTTTCATTCTAACCCACTGAATTCAAGTTCAAGTAGTTTAGTATGAGGTCACTGTCTTAATTTTCACTTTGGAAAGAAACATAGCTTAATTCCAATACTATGAACATAACGGGTAGGATAAGCAGCAGCACTAACTTACTTGAGTTGTCCTTCTGCTGTGTCTGGATTATGCCTGTAGTGAAAATCTGTGTAAGGAGCTAAAATTCGCTAAACAAAAGAAAGACATGCATTACTTTCACATGAGAATACAGCCAAATGGATCTTGCCATTTCCTCAGTCCCACTCCAATCTACCATTTTATTCCTGCTTTATAAATCATTATGTTCGTAGTCTAAAATGTTATATTTTAAACATTTTGCACTAACAGATGGTGAAATCCGAGATGAAAGTTAAACATTTTCATTAGTAATACAATGTTTAATTTCTGTCACTAAACAAGTAAAACTGAACCCACCTCTAATTCTACATCTGCTCGCACATACTGTCGTGTCTTTGGATGATTAATGAGGTGCAAAACTGTAGTTATCAGAGCCTCATTTATTCGGCTTAGCTGACAATCAATCACATTTTTCAAGATGGTACTTAAACCACCCCGAAGAGCCACCACCTCGGGATTCTGAAGTGCTAAATAAAGAAAAACATGTCACTTTGGCCAGCTATAGGAAAGAAAAAAATACACTTCCAATACAACAAACTTCTCATCTCTGTAGTACATGTATCTTTTTCTTCTTGAATACTGCTGAGGCACATGTAAAGCTTTTAATGGAACTGACTGACATTAGCAATGAATTGAGATTTTATATTAATTTACCACAAACAAAAATACTGGTCAGTCAGTCACCATTGGACAGCAATTTCATGACTTATTTCCAACAAAGTTTCCATAGAGCAGCTTCTGGATTTCCCTGCAAAAGGCTTTGTGCTTCAGTGGACTGACGCGGATAAAATATTTATGCTAGAATATCAAAGAGTAACAGACTGTTTATTTCTTGAAAACCGAGGCTTCTATATTGAAAAAATTGACGAGGTTATTTCTCACCGATTAATTCTGGAAAAAAAACACCCGAAACTTTAAAAATCAGCATCCACATACAAGCGTAGGGAGTTAGTATAAACCGCTGTCCAGATAGTCTTCACTTACATACAAATATTGACTTCTGGAAGTCAGCTAACCACAGAACACACTGTAAAAATTTATAAAGGAAGCTGTTTTGTAGTTCTCTGAACCCTTGTACTTTGTCAGCATCACATGTATGGAATTCTCCCTACTTCCACTGTATTACTTTTAAAAACATCAACCACAGCAGGGAAAAAAAAAAATAAGATAAATGAAAAATTGCAAGTCTTAAGGAAAAAAACAGTACTTGAAATCTTCAGGTACTTATCTTAAAATCAGAATCTCTTTAACTTAAAAAGCAATGTTGGTTTATATCGAACAAATTACTAAAATCCATGAAATTGACATTAAGAACATGTAACATCTAATTCATTATTAAACAAATATCCTTAATTATTTGAATATATTTTATTTAACATGAAGCCAGAGAAAATAATCTCATAGGAAAATAAAGACAACCATGTCAAAATTTGTCTTAATTAGCTTTCAGTTATCTTACCTAGTTCACAGATAATGGCTATACATGCTCGAACCATTCTGTCTCTTTCTTGAAGACCATCATTTCCAACTGCTATCAAAGAATTAGTAATAGAACTGGGGAACAATGAAGCATTCACAGTGATCATCTGCCAAAAGTGAAAGAAAAAAACCTTCTAGTTTCTTCATAATATTCTCTAAATATACTCACAGATTCATCAGCATTCTGTCTCCCAGATACAACCAGAGAGACCGACCCCAAATAATACTTGGTTGTAACGTGCAAATCCTCAAAACTATTTCTTTTTTCTTGAGATTCTTTGTTTCTCAATTAATCATTCTCTTCCTGCTCCAGGTTTTTATTTTTATATTAATTCATCGCAAAAAAATTGGTTGTTCCAGAGAGAACCATGACCATCTTTTTCAATTTTTTTAGATATCTTTACTGACAAAGAATGCTATCCAATGACATGAAATAGATTAAAAACTCTTCCAGAACATTCATTCATACTGCAGCAGGTTCTTCATTATCTATTCAACTGCTTAAGAGTAAAACTTCCTGTTTCACAGAGAAGTTCTTAGACTGCAGTGAACAAAGAAGCTGCTGTAGTATTTGGAAGGCAACTGCCAGTAATAACCCTGTATCATCTTGCATGGAATCTGATCTTCCTAGAATTGCAGCGTATTCAACTTCATCATAAATTATACAGCTATGGCACAATATGTCCCCACCACCACCCAAAACACATTAAAAGCAGAAAGCAAAGATGAAAACAAAACTGGTGTCCATTAATCAAGTCATTATTTAACTAAAAAAAAAAAAAATGTCAGAATAGATGAACTGATTTTAATAGCCAACGCTTGCTTACACTACTGAAAAGGTTCAGGACAATCAGAATGTATACCAGATGAGTGTATGTACAGGGTGTTGCTTCTTAAAGACAAAAAACCCCACCCAAAACCAACCAACCAGTACTACCACTCCTCATCTTCCCCAAAATAAGGCTTTAATTACAAAGGCTGAGTAGCTGTTAACATTTTTTTCACAATTAATGAAAATTAAATGTATGTACCCTCTATACAACAGAGTAAGAACATCACTAAACAGATGTATTACTAAAGAGGAAGTAGGGGTTTCATCCGACTGCTTAAAAAAGAACAATGCAATGTATTATAGCCCACTCACCCATGTCAAGTATTTTTCTACTAGTAAATAAGAGATGTAAAAAAAAAAACAAAAACAAAACCAAAAAACAACCAGAAAGTGAATTGTTTCCTGTTCTTTGCAGAGGATGTTAAAATGAGAAAGGATCAATATATATTGAAACACTTAAACAAGATGATTTTTAATACATGTTTTTGAGAAATTTCTTGTCATACAGAATGTTGTCACCCACAAAACAGGAAGCTTTAAGACAGAATTCTAAAGAAAAAACAAACCCTTCCCCACCCACACAGTCTTTCACTTTTACAATAGCATGAAGTAACAAGCATTAGCAATAGAATGGGTGTATCAATCCACTCTACAGAATTACCTTTTTTCTACTGATATTGGCATGTACCTAACGGAAAGATAAGAAGCAGCCTCTTAAGGCTATCTGCTTCAATGATTTCTTTAGCTTTAAGACAGAAGAAGTAAAGATTTTTACCCTTAATATTCAATTCCAAGTAACATTTGTAGAATAAATACAAGCTATTGCATTTGCTTTCATTTTGCTCTAGGTATTGAAAGGCAGTTCTAAAGACTGAGGACAGGTGATGCAAGGCTACTTACAAGCAGCTACAATGAAGTAAAGACTATGAATTTGGTCTTTAAAGATTCCTTTAAAAAACAGGAAGAAGGTGGTTCATACTGTACTTAAACTTGACTTGTGCTTTGAAAATAAAATTGTGAAATTATTAATAAGAAAAGGTCCTATTAACTTCTATGTCATAGAAATATGCTTTCTGAAGCAACATTATGCCATCCTTTCTGTGGCTGAAGACACTGCTAAATTGCAAGGTGTATTACAGTCAGACAGGGAGCACTCAAAGCCTTCACAATCAGTCAGAAACCAAGATTAAAAACCTTTTCTTTTTAATTCCCACACTACTTCAACCTGCACATCTTTAAAACAAGTTTATAAAAGTCTTTATTAAAAAATTCTAAGTTTATAAAACAGGATTAATATTTCAAATTTTGTTCTCCTACTCTACAAAAAGAGAGGAAGGTGACAGGATGTTTTAACTTTAAAGTTTTGTATCTATGCTGTTCTTACATAGGCACTTTTGCTATCAAAGATGAGGTTAAAGAATTGCATCCAGACTTCGAAATGCAAAACAACAGGTCTGTGATGCTGGTGGAACACTTCCATGGCTCTAAGTAAATTATCTCGTGCATAAATTAATGAACTCTCATTGTTTTATTTGCCATTCATTCTCCTCTTCTAGACCCTTACACATTCTTTTATGAATCCTGATGTCAAACCACTGAGTCGGAGATACTGAGGGAGACTTAGAGATATGGGAAAAGGGCAAGAGCAGGGTAACAAAAATACAGCATGAAAGTACAGTGTGTACCATTCTGGATCTGCATCACAGAGAGTTTCTCAAGTTGACTTCTCTAAGCCAATCTCTGCTTAACTACTCTAGCCCAGACAGGACATGAAGAAGGTGTTAACTTTACTGGTAGCCAGGTTGGGTGGCTTTTGGTTTGTCTGACATTGTCTTTCAAGAAAAAAGGATGTTCTAGGCAGCAAAAGACATTAGAAAACTTCTTTCATCAACACAGTTCTCAGCATCAGAGAACCATCAGTGTCCCTGTATAGCATGTACGTTCTGTGCATATTTACATATTTGTACAATAATGGTGACAAATAAGCACCAGTGGTCACCTGTGTGGTCTCAATGCTTATTTTTCAGGATCATCTTTCAAATCAAACTAATGGGTTTATTCTTCTTGCTTCCCCTTCTTTCTTTCAAGCAAGACAGAAGTTTTTGCTCAACTAGTAAACACCAAAAAAGTCCAAGAATAATGAGGACAAATACCTGACTCCAGCAAAACAAATTCATTCTAAATGTGTTTCCATTCCACCTGCTGATTTAAATTATGTTGACTCTACACTGAGGCTTTTTTTTTTTTTAAAGCAGATTAGCAAAGAACTTTTATACATTGCAACTTTCTCAAGGATCCATCTCTTTATGGTTGTGTTTTTTATTTGTTTGGGTTTGGAGGTGCTGGTGGCATTTAAGCTTTAAAACTCTGGTGCAACTGTTATTCAAGCATATTGTCTTTTCTGTAAGACAGAAACCAAGTGAGCTCATTGTAAGAAAAGAAAAGGCATATCAAGCTTCCATATTCTCAACTTAAATATATATAATTGTGAAAAAAAACATATATACACACAAAAGATTAAACACACACAGTGCTTCTGGGGAACCATTCTTCCAACTACTTCAAACTTTACTCAAGTCATTGGTAGTTTTACATAAGATGGTCAGTAGAGAACAGCAGCTCAATAAAGAATACTGAAACCCAGTACAAAGGAAGACTACCATGCTGCCCCAAAAAACTACCTTCAGTAGCTGTGTATGCCAGTTTCCCTAGGAAACTGGAAAATGCAGCTACCACAGCTTCATATTCATGGGTACACCATATGGTAACCAGTAAAGATTATCTATGTCTTAGTGTGTATCGGAAGAACTATGGACAGCATCAAGGATAAAGCAGTAAGGCTGGAAGCACCCCTTCAACTGATTATTCCAGCAATTCATTTCTCAAATGGCAAAAAATCTCCCATCTTTGAGTCACAGATGCTTGAAACACACTACACAATAAAGTTAAATTATTAGATGCAACTTAATAATACGGTTCTCATACCCTTGCATTCATCATTTGATGAGTTTTTCCCAAATCTGGTCCAGTATGATCTCTACCAAAGGAAAATCAGCAGGATTTTTCAAGCCCACTCGAGATTTCAGTGGCAAGAGATTAAAAATCAAAACAAGCCTCAGCACTACTCTTTTCTCTCTGAGTTGTCATCTGTAATTTCTTCTCACATGAAAAAGTAAGATAAGGTCTTAGAGACCGTGTGGAAAAAACCTGCTGATGGAGAAGAACAACTAACTGGCATAGCTGATAAAACCACATATAGTTAGATTTTACCTTTCTGACTAATCGAAGTGCTTGTGTTCTTTCTACTTCATTACTCTGCTGTATGTCAATGCACCTAAAATAGGTTAAAAAACACATTTTGTTCAAACAACATTAACTTTTACCTTAACTTATCTCACATTAGTATTTATTCAGTTGATAAACAGAAGGGAAATAGTATTATCACTGTTTAAAAATTCTGCCTTTTAGCAAGAGCATACTCATTTTGACTGGTCATTAGCCTCAATTTCTATTTTCTTCAGTTGTTTTCATGACAATTATGTCAGTAGAATGTTCTCAAATATACAATGTCAAGGCATAACAGCTTCAACAAATATTTTCTGAGCTACCTGCATTTGTCATTTCAAAACAGACTAAATAAAGTATTTGCAATGTTTCACATCAACATATTTTGTGCGTGTTCTCAGATCAGAAAAGTTCTTTTAACAAAATTAAACAGCACACTAGAACTGATTATGTGTGTATATTTATGAAGAGCAACACACACATCTATATCAGTGTATTATATCCAATAAGATTTTATCACAGGAAGCACTAAAAATGCTAATATTTACATCTACTCATAATGCTAATCTTATTATCTCATTGTTGGTTTGCCCTTTGGTATTATTCTGTTGTATCATGGGTTATACTTAGATGACAAATTTGTGGGCAGGAACTTCTTTTTAGCCCTGACTTTGTACTAGAGGCTCCAAAGCACTATGTTAATAAAAAGAATCAAAACAACTCCCTTAAAACAACTTTAGACATTAAAATAACTGATGTTTCAACCTTCTAATAACACCACAGATTAATTTATGATTAATGGCATTTTATGACTGAAAAAACAGACTTTTTTAGATTACTCATAGTATATCATATAATAGGACTTCATTTTATTTGGATTTGCTGGTGTCATATTCATATTAAAGAAAAAAGACTTTTATAAAGCTACAATATCAAGAACATCAGTGGATACGAAAGCACCTTTTCTCAACCATGAAAAAATAAATTATTTACAATTTAACAATCTACAACAAGGAGGAAGACAAAAATTACCTGGCTATCAAGTAATCCACTTTCAACTTTAGCACCTTCTGGAGAATACTGGAGTCTCGAATGAGATAGCGGAGGGCTCGCAATCCTGCTGCTCGCACCTCTTTTGCTTCATTTAGTAAAGCTAACCTCAGACTACAATGAAGAAAACAAGGGGAACAATTATTTAGCAGCAGGTACATTTCATTATCTGACATGTAGCTACAACTTCCTCATTTAAAACAAAAAGTATGATTTTTAGAAAGAAATTATCTGCCTTAGTTTTTTTTTTTTGCCTAGAATGCAAATGTAGGTAGCAGATTTAGACAATATATTAGTCTGAAAAAGTGACAAAACAATTTTTTTCCCAAAAAAAGCACCTTGTACATTCATGAAATGATACGTGTCCAAGACCTGCACGTAATTTGACAAGAGAGCTAAGCACAATATTGGTCTAAGAAAATTAACAGGAACATTTCCTCCTCTGCCAGACTGCTGACCTTTAAAAACGAGTCCTCAAAACAATATCTTGACATTGAATAGAGACAAATTTGCATGTTAGGTACAAACAGAGACAAATTTTCAGTAAAGACACTATGGCACCACGTTATGTTTACATGAAGTGTGACAGACTCAAAAGTTAAATAGCCCCATACAGCACAGATTCCTACTGATTTAACATAGAACTGAAACGTATTTCTCTTCAGATAGTTTTTTGCTCATACAGAGGTGAGCTCTGCATCATAATACAAGTTCCTAAATTCACTATCTAGGCAAAAAGAAACAAGATACTGAAGGCCTAGGTCTAGAGATTGAGTTTGAAAGTATTAAATGACACACTGTCCTTTTGAAGGGCCTCAAAAGATTACCTTTTCTTTGACTACACATCGGGAGAAAAATCCTCAACCTCCCAGTGGCATAATTTAGTAGGATTTTTTCAATGCACATCTAGGAATGTAAATACTTCAGCCAGTGATACTGAGTTGCTACCTATACAAATGGCTTATTGTTTTCTTTTCTTATTCTAGGATTGTCATGCACAGCAATCAGTTACACCAAGGCCAAAAATCTTTTGACTCTTTCTGGATATTAATTGGCCTGTGTAAAAGTTGTAACTACTGGAACCTAATTGCCGATGATATCTAGACAAGTGGAAAGGCTACAGTAGTATCTGGTATGATCACACACTATATGATCCAATAACTAATTTCAGCACCAAGACGGGAATTGCTTCAGGAGACCGTCTTTGTTGTAGTATCACATATGATTCTTCTCATAAAAAGAGTGACACTAATTGCCTTTACTTACTTAAGCTGAGCTAGAAGCAAGTAAGAAACAAATTTTCAACAATGTGTGGTTAAGAAAAAAAAAATTCTTCCTCTAATAGAGGAGAGATTTATTACCAGAGTCATGCAAGAAAAGCAGACAAGTAACTCTTCAATTATGCTGCGCAAATAATAGGTATTCTTTAGATCATGAATCATGCTTTGTTTCTAGTTTTGCAGCTTTGCAGAGATGGAGATCTGAGGGATAAGCATGTAAGACTCAGCTCTACTTGGTGGTATTTTTCCTATTGGGACTTTTACCTCACAATTTACAATTGGTTTGGATATTCCAGTTTAAGACACTTAAGCAGACATTTATTTTAGGGCAAAGGTTATCTATTACTCCTCCAAATGGTGCAATGTTGCTATCCATGACATTTCTTACTAGGACAGACGAATACTGAATCTATATATCTAGACCAAAACAATCTTTAGATAAATAGTTTCTCAAAAGCAGTCAAAGCTTTGAAAGCTTGTTTCGCAACTCACATGAGGAGAATATTCCTAATTTGTAGACAGAAGTAAACTGAAGAATTCACAACAGTGAAACCGCTATAAAGGACACCACCACCATGAAATTCAACATCCAAAAGTAGAAGGCAGCAAAAAGGGATGTGTTACTATATTCAAAGAGCGAGAATGCAATGAGAATATATAGCTAACCAGATACAGACCTAAGAATGGCCATAAAAATCCATAAAGGTCCAGTGAAAGCAATGACATACGGAAGTATACAAGGCTCAGCAAAAGTCTATTAGAAACAAAAACTAAACAAAAAAATCTCCCCAGTCAATGACCAAACTGCAAAAACCTGGGAGAAACCTGACTGTGTGATGACACTGAAGACACACTATAGCAGGCAGAAAAAAAATACATAGGAAAACATATATGCCTGTGTCTGTATATGTCCATGTGTTCTGATTTTTGAGCTGTACCACAAGGAGAAAACTTCAGAAGTTAAATGAGACCTACTGGATAACACAAAAGGAAAAGCAGAAGGAACAAAGCAAATAAGAGACTGCCAGAGGTATGACACAAACTATTTTCTTCATACCAAGTCATTGCTTTAGAGATCTGTAAAGATTCCCATCTCAAAGCCTTTTTTTAAAATACAAAATATAAGCTAGACTAAGATGTGAAAATGATGGAAAATCGGAAGAAATCTACCCGTAAACATTTGTCAGTGGCCCACCATGCTTCAGATCTGTGTTTAGAAACAACATTAGCATGAACCATCTATATATATTTGCTAGCACTGTATTTTTAATGGTAGTGGCCAAGGTGAAGAAAAGGTGGTAAAGAGATTCCAAAAGGATTCCAAAGGGCATCCAGAGGACTGTTCATGATTTTAAAATAAAATCATCTTTAAATAACTTGATAGCCATGTGAACCAACCAGCAGAAGCTAGGCAAACTATATTCTTACCTTTTGAAAGACTTGAAAGGAGTTGTTACAATAGCGTATTAAAAAGCCTAAGGTGCTGCTGAAGGTTGTATTAAGGAATATAAAAATATTACTGAGTGATGTAACTCAGAGTAATAGATCTGTAATACAGAGTTTCACAAATCAAAATCTGTAAAGATTAATTCAAAGAGTGGACATGAATGGAGGATCTTTATCCTGACAATTTTTTGTCCTGATTTTTATTCAGGTTCACAACCTCCTTTTGCAGGCAGTATTTAGTATACAGTTCTTGGTTGAGAGGAAGTGGGGTGGGGGCAGAAATACAGAGGGCCGTAGTTTATATTACTAAGAATAGGACAGGGTTATGAGAAACTTCAAGGGAACTTAAAAATTATCTGCATATCATGCACAGTTCACAACATGAAGAAATTCAAGACTGTTGTGGTTTTTAACTGTGTTACAAACCCACACTACATGATTCTAAAACAGCCATCAGATCAAGAAAATTATTTTTATATGCACACTCTGCATGCATCTGTGTCTCAAAGTGCCAAAAAGGCACCATGATTGCATAAGAGAGAAAATAAGTGCAGTACTACTTTTAAATGTCTCTGCAGAAATCAAGGTAATTTCCTAAGACAGCATTAAGGCTCATAAACACTAAGACTGACAAAGAGTCTGGAAGAGCTAAAGGATGGAATAAGAAAGGATTTTCACTACTTATTACAAGATCATTCTCACACTTTTTTTCTAAAGTATCTCATCTACTCATTACAGAAGAACAACCATGGTTTTGACAGATTCTCTTTTGATCTAATTAGATAATGTGAATATTCTGGATTTTGCTCTTATGGCCAAAGCCTGTTGGCACATTACTAAGATCTGTTTCCAAGGCCCACCAACACGCCATTTTATTCATGGCTCAAGGCTTCCTCTCAACTGTCAACCGAATGGTGCTCTGGGAACCGGGAAGACCCTTCTGCACTGGGAATGCTAACAAAATGTGTCATTATTATTTCAACATGCTGGAAGGAAGAAACTATAACCAGGCACCTCAGCTAACAAAATTCTAAAAAGAGTGTGAGTTCTACAAACCTGATCTCTAACCTGAGAATAATTGCAGTTTTTGCAATTATTGCAAAAAATAATGCAAACCTGTCTCTGGTGTGGGTAAACATTCTATCAAGGTTACTGATCCCAAAGACTAAAACTTTATAGGAAATTTGCACTTATTCCTGAAATCATTGACTCCCTTTTAGTTTAATGCTTTAGGTTAGGCATTCATATTTTACAAATGCAGAAAACTTCCAAAGTATTTCTTGGATCTAAATAACCTTTCGTGTTTTCAAGGAAAAATAAGTTTGTTCTGTAGAATAAAAAGGTTTCCCTATGGAAATCAAAGGTAATGTTGGCAACATTAGCAGAATGAGTTACAGAAGGTGCATGATATTTCCAAAGGAATACATGTAATTAGTCTACCTGAAGGTCAGTTCCGAAATTAAATAAGGAGGTCAGTACTTGCAAGTTACTCAGAATGGCTGTATGTTGTATAGCAAAATAATCTGCAAACCGAGTACTACTGCAGAATGGTTGTAATTCTGTGGAGCAAAATTTTAACATTTTCCTGGAAGGTCTGCATTGCACACAAAACAATTAATCCTATAAATATTTCTGAACAACCACCAACCAGCACAATTATGGTTGTTAAAATGTGAGTATTTGAGTGGTATCCCTGAATTTGAAAATTATCATTATAGCAGAATAACCTACATATATGCATAAAAAAAATGTTTCTCATGTACATACACAAAGGAACCACTGGACTGACCAAAATAACAATACTAACCAAAATAATTTTCCTGCCATATGTCTTTAGATTTTGATAAGTATTTTTGGCATTTTTCTAAGTAGTGGGCTATTTTTCTACATGTATCTGCTGAGAACAACATTTTTATCTCTTCCTTATCAATATCTGTAATTTTGTTTGGATTAGCAGATATTTCTGCAGTCTTCTTCCCATAAAAACAAACACTATTATTTGCATAACCTTTTAAGACTTTTATTTTAAAATATTTGGTTAAGAACTATTTTGAAGTTATACTCTTAAGTGACATTCAGTCCCATCATAAAAGCAGTATGAAATCACATAAATAAGATCAGAAGATGATAATCTATTAAAGCTTACAGCAAAACATGTGTTCACAAAACTTTGTGAAGTTAGCTCTAGTAAGGAAGTCTGTTAGTTCTAGTAAGGAAAATCAATTCTGTTTAAGAAAACAACTTATAATATTTCCAAAAGAAATTGCATAAGTTTTCCCAACATTTTACTAGCTTTTCTAAAATTGGTTTCCTAAATTAGATAACTAAATTGAAAAAAAACTCAAAATCATACTAAATACTAGATCTTAGTTGTTTTTGCCACCAATGCTGAGCCTCAGGACAGATTTACCAGTGTCTATGTAAATACACAGAAGTTCTAGAAAAAATCATGTAGTTACTCTAGGCTGTCAGGAATGGCAACAAAATACAGGACAATTCCACTTGAAAATACATAGGCAGAGTATTTCAGCAGCAGGGAAAGCAATGCTACAAAGACACATATACACACCAAGTAAACATAAAATCTTTATCTTTTATTCCTGAGTAAACATAAAATCTTTATCTTTTATTCCTGATTCTACATCAAGAGTATGCTTTAAATTCTGCAGCTGTGTATTTTTACTAAAAGTACTTTCTGCAAGTACTGAGATATTTAACATTATTTCTACATCTAAAAGTAATGTAAGAAAGAAATTCACACTTGGACATTTTTTCCCCTCTTTGCCCAAAAGCAAATAACTTATCTCTTGACTTTACTCATTAAATTATTTGTAAAATATATGTTCGCATTATGAAATTTCAAACACATTAGAAATACACAATATCAGTAAAGTATATTTAATTGCACCTAGAATAATACTGCTCTAGTGTGTCTTACTACTCACCATATTATGATGCTGTCATATGTAAAACCAAGCTTTTCTTCAGCATGGCCAGTATTACAAAGAAGCTGAAAAAAAAAAAGAAGAAAACACCTATTATTTATAATTACTTTAAATGACTATGTAAAACTATACATTTCTGGCCATGCTTTCAAAGAAACATGAGAAATTTCATTCATGGCAAGGGGAAGCATATGAACTCCAGACTTCCCCAAGAATTTCTGCTGTCAGTACTCTGTTCCTATATACACCAGACACACACAAATCTGTATCTGCTTATACTAGAGAAAAGCTTGCACAATTGCCTGTTCAAATCCAGATAGCTCTTCCTACTGCCTTTAAGCTTTTTTCAGAAGCACCACTAGCTGGGCAATTGGTAACCTGAGCAGAGATGACAAAGACTGAAGTCAAAGCACACTACATTCAAAAAGAGGGCTCCATTGAGAGTTCTGAAGCAAAGACTGACACTGAGGGTCCACTGTCATGTCTTCCCACAACAGGTGTAGGAAAAAAAAACCAACCAAAAGGTGTTGTCATGCTAAGTATCCCACAACTGATGTCAGGCCAGGCTGAATGTCAACTACCTATAGAACTTGCACCTTTGAAAAAAAAATCACTGCAAAGGTTGAATTTACGCACATAAAAGGACACCTATGAACTGTCACAGATCCTGAACATTTCAACCATATCTATCCATTTTGAACTCAAGACTGAAGATTCACAAGTGCAGTTTTTACATCCAAAGTCAATCTCCAAAGGAGCAATCCAGTATGTGCTAAATGTTTTAGCTTCTTAAGGAAAAGAGTCTCTTCTGTAAAAAGAGTGGATGCTGTTCCTCTTTGCAAGAGCTGCAAAGAAATTCCTAGTAATCTCATTTAACCATCCCTAGCTAAAATGCTAAAATACTTTATTATCACAACCAAATCCCAAAGCACTTTTCCGAGCACTTCCAAAAACTCAAATGATTAATACTGATTGCAATAGCTTTGCACTTTGTTCTCTCTTTTTGAAACAGGCATGTGTTCAGTTCTGAGCCAGCACACTATTAACAGTTTCTCCTCAGTGAGGAATTCAGGAAGTGTTCATGCCAACTCATGAATACCTCTGCTCTGAAAGTATTAAAATATATCAAACCCCATGACACATTCTTATACGTATTTGCTGCTAATAATAAGATATTAATTATAAACAAACAGTTACATTAAGGCTACTGTAAATTGGAATATTTAACATGTTCCATGCTCCCATTTTACTGTTGACCTCCACCTGAAAAAACAGCATATTGCACAGAAATTCTGCTTTTAAGTAAACCCATTTTATTAGCATGATGGTTTAAATTCAAACAATGCTTCAGTTTATGCTCAGCAAGTACAAATTCTCCCAAGGATCATGTTACATTTTAAGAAATTATTTTTCATATTGTGAGAAAATTGCATAGTATTAATGCTGAAATCCAAGCTCCAAATCACAAACTGTTAATAAAAGAGAGTATTAAATTGGCCTGGATCAGTTCTGTGTTTGGGCTCAAATAATCCAAGTTAATTAAAATCTTTTGGATTTTGCATATTTTGTAATAGAGGCTATAACCAAAGACGATTATAAAACATAAGGAAAATTATTACATGACCTCTTTTCCCCACCTTTCAGATTTAAGTTATAATAAAACTAGACAATTGGTGCATTAACTGGTTGTGACAGTACGTCATTTCCTAGCATTAATCTATTTTTATGTCACATTGTTGGACTGCCTAAGGCCACTACTGCTGTTTTAGCATTTCTATTGACATCTTATGAACTGTAAAAATTGGCTGGCAGAGTGTAAGCAAAACAGTGTGAGAAGATAGCGAGTAAAACCAGTTCATTGTTCAGCTTCAGACAAGTAGATCACTAGTTATTTAGGCTAATCATTTATACACCTAAACCTCTTCCCATCATTCCACCCCAGACACAAATGAGAAATCCTAATCTAACATAGCAGATTATCCTCAACAGTCTTTTTTCTGCACTTAAAAAAAAATAATCCCAAAGCCATCAGAACTGTAATTCTGATGTAGGAAAACCCAATACTGGTGCACCAGTGCATTTCTGAACCGAGCCTCCTATCATCACATCTACCTTTTGCTTGTACCTTGAGCAGTCCCAAAATGAAACTGAAGCAGAGGAGGTATTCCAGGAATCTACTTAACTTGCTGCAATTGCTCAAGAGCATTCAGTTCACTCGACCAGCTCTAGTCCTCTTGTCAGTAACCACTCTTATCAAAAACCTTCAATGTGGTTATTAGCTCCTCAATACCAATTTTATCTACGTGGTCCCACTGCAAACACCCTCACTCATCTAGAAAGAAACTTGATCTTACCTTGAAACTCAAACATAGTCATGTAATCTGACAATACATACAGCTTTCATCAAGTTTAACAGCTGTGCAGTTACAAATTTCTGAATGTGATGATAATCATTATCAAAGTGTTGGATGGTGTCTGTGCATACATATGAAATAGTTCTCGCAGAGAACGAACAGATAAAATTGGCTAAAAAAAGTAGGTGTAGGATTAGCTACTTTAGCTGTTAGTTTAGTCTCATTCCAATGGGCCACCACTACTTATGTATTTGCTTTCTTTGCAATCTACACACAGTAGTGTGCTTACAGGACTTCCAGGTAAAAAAAGAATTTAAAAGATGGACAGCAAGGTCAGAATTCAACAATTCAACATGTTTTGGTGAACAGCGTATCACATCTTTCAGGCATGTAAAAACTGAAAGGAGACCAGCAGAGGAGTACAGATATCCGGAAAACATTCAAGATGCTAAACACATAATATGTTTCAAAAGGAAAGCAAAATCTGTAAGCTACAGCAAACTATAAACTGAATGAGTTAATGTGATGTCATTTCAGGAAAAAGAAAAGGAAATTTTACCTTTGGAAATACTAATAGTACTGCATTATGTTTGACACTGAGACCTTTCACAGGCTGAAAAAAGTTCAAAACTGCATGAAGAATAAAATTCTGTGCACTACATTTTAAGAGCAGACAAACTGGAAAAAGTGTCACAGAAAAAATGTACAAGGCAGCTAGAAAATACAGCCACGAAGGCTAAGCCATTGAGTTTATTTAGTCTAGGAAAAAAACCCAACTATCTAGTGAAAGTAAGGTTGGATTGATCCATGTTTAAAAGGAGAAAAAAAAAAGTCATGTAGGCTGCTATAAAGAAGATACTGTTCAGCTGGTCTCAATGCTTTGCAAATTTTCTCAATTATGTCTGTTCTTAAATATATTAAAGGGAAAACTTTGCCACTTTCTTCTCATTTCACCTTTAACCAACATTTAACAGGTTAATGATTCTGGCTGAAACGCAGTGATTTTTGTAATGGCTGAATTCCTGACAAAGCCAACTAACTGTCATATCTTTGACCGTTAACATTTATCAATTAATATGCATATCATTGTAGAAAAAGTTTGTAGGCAAGCAGTATCAGAACACTAAAATCTAGTTTTGGCTGTACATCACTATATTTCACTAAAATGGCCGTAGATTATCATCAAATGTATATCCCTGGAATTGTGCAAATACATTTTATATTTTTCTCATATCTATATCTCTCATATATAAAATGCATTCTTTTATATACACAATCTAATATATATATACACACACAAAAACACAGAGCATATTTTCTTGCTAAAACTGCTATCAAGACAACTCCAAAATTCAAGATATTGGATGTAATAGTGAATGGGAACCGCACAGCCTTTTTGAGGGTATGATTTAATACTAGGACAAAATGGTACTTACACTAGGCAAGACAGTGACTAACCTACAGTGAAGGTTTTTTTCATGTTTACTGTCAGCTATGAGTTTTTCATGCTACTTAGATGAGTCATAGCAATATGAGTAACACATCAACATGTCTTGGAAACAGTAGCTCAAAACAACAAAACCACAGGAGGTCAACAGCATACACTAGTTGACTGCACACTGAGGCCATTCAGATTTATATTTAACAGAATAGGCACAGCAATTACAAAGTAAAAATATGATATTATGCTATGCATCCAAAATGCAATTATTATACTGTAATTTTGAAAACACAGTTTGAACCATCATTGGCAATATTTATGAGGAGATCACATAGTAGATCCTACTCTTAAGAGAAGACCCTACTGAAATTGTGGACACTGTATTTAGACTGCATTTCTGACTATAAGACTTGTTCCAGAGCTGAAATCCCATAAGCAGATGTTCTGCTCTTAGCCACTATGTACTTCATCATGAGATTTCAAGTTTTGCCTACAGTGGTTTGGCAACTTGTATGACTGTTACAGTCAATCAATACTACATTCAGATTCTGTTTTACAAAGGACAGCTGCGACTCTAGAAAAATGGACTATGAATCAGAGATGGAATCTGTGAAAGCCTCTATAGTCCCACACTCTGTCCTAACGAAATTTAGAAGCATAGCAGAAAGCCAAGAGATATATAGAGCAGAATCATTAAATAGTGACAGAATTACTTTTGAGCAGATTGAAAACATAATTCTCCGTATCACTGATGTTATTCAATTGCTAAGCTTAAGCTAAGATGAATTAAGTTTCATTTTGTCCTTAAAAAAGCACCTTTCCTTTTGAACAAAAAGCAGAAATCCCTATAAAAATGTCTGTGGAGCTTTTTCTTCTGTTCCTTATTTAAAGATGCTTTTAGGTTTAAAAAGGTATAAAGGATCTCTCAGAAGCTAACAGTGGGATAAATCTTCTGTAATAAAGGATTCTAATAAATTCTAATAAATAAAAACTGCAAATCCAAAAGATATTTTCCACTAGGTAAATGCAATTTTATGGTTCCTTCTGGTTTTCAGTAATCTATCACTTACTACTTCTCATGGGGGTGGGGAAAACCCCAAAGAAGTAACCATGGTGTTTTGGTATTACTCAGCAGAAGCTGGGAAACTTCAAGGTGCTTGTCTTATGTTGCTGGCCTTATAAATCAAAGATGGGTAATCCTCCTCATTTTTCTGAGGCCAAAGATACATACCGAGCTTGTGAACTGCCGTGACAACTGACAGCATCACTGACCATTTACTAGAGGTCAAACCCTCAAACAGTTTTCAGATAAAAATTCAAGTTAGCTTAAATAGTGATACAGGTGGTTTGAAAGGCACAAAATTACCTTTGTCTAACACAGATTAAGCAGTACTTCATAAATGTTTTCAGCCACAACTGCATCTTCAGTTACTAGGCCACAAGCAGCAGATGAAGAGAAAAATTTCAAAGTCTGCCACTGCTGCAATTCAGAACTAAACATACCTTTGCATAGCCTGATATAACCAGGCTAGGACTGACAGTGTCTTGGAGCACTGGTTGGGCAAGAACAACACATGGTCTGCAGCCAAAGATCCAAGAACACAAACATTAAGGGCTTTACTAAAAAGAAGAACTAGTTAAAACTTGATGAATGAAATGCAGCTTTTTGTAAAATACAACGTATATAGCATACTTTGTACAGTAAGTGTGAGTGTTGTGGGGACTTGAATGTTACTGGTCAACACTGCTCTGAAAGGGAAAGACAACTGAAAAGGGAGTTACATCTCTTAGGTATACAAGCTTCATACCAAGTAGCTGCCTTACAGTATCATTCTTGCAGATAAAGTAACAAATCCTGTTGACAGCTGACAACCACTATCCTAATAAATTTTATTTAAAGTATTTAACTTCATCATAAAATTCGGGAGTCTACTTCAGTAATTTTTGAAGAATAATTACTTTCATTCTCCTTAAATAAAGGGGAATGGGGGGAACAAACCCACACCTTAAAAATTCAGTCTTCTTTCAAGGAAAGAAACGTGAACCTAACATACCTCATGTATCTTGAAATTAATACAAAACTTAATGTCTACCACGACCTCTGTCAGGAAAGTCCACATTAATGTAAATTACTTGTTTCTACATGAATACAAACATTTTGCTTCTCCCGACCAAGAAAGTAGAATATTTAATCCAAATGGGAGATTTCTCCAGTCTTTGAAAGAAAAACCCGGGGCAATGTGGAGCAACTGCTTAGATTGGTGTTGATACTTTCCTTTAAGAATAATCATATTCTTAGCAGGAAAGTGAAATTTTATAGATTTTCTTTATTATTTTATCAGAAGTATGCTATAAAAAAAAATTCAAAGGTTCTTTTCCTGTCTGTAGGATAAATATCCCAGATTACTAGTAGCCTTTCAAAAACAGACCATACAATGCAAGAATTTAAAACCAAATCAAGTTCATCTTTGAAATAATACTGAGGCAGGATACAAACATCCTCAGCTCTTAGTACATCTATCTTCCCCATGCTCCTATCTCATAAAAGGGGAACTGAGACTATATTAATTCATGATAGAAGAATAGAGTGCAAAAAGGAAATAAAAACATCTCCCCCAAGCTCCAGGCTTTCACTCTTAACCACTGGAATGAAAAGCACAGAATTGTTCCAACCACAAGGCAGACAATACAATACAATTTGCAGCCTTTATTCTATTTTCATAACTACATTTACAGTTCAAACAAAAATAGGACTAGTTTTCAAAACCAAAAGTTACACTTTTACAAAGCAGATATTCCAGGAAGATGAATATAAGAACAAGTGCTAAATACTAAATAGAGTAGGATGATTCCCTTACACAGGGCTCACTCTGTTTCAGGATCAAAACCAGGTTAAGAACAACAGAAGTCTGTCTCAGAAGTCATATTTAATTTTAGCAAGTTGCTTTTCACAAATTCATAATTTCATGCCAGTCTTAAGGTCAATTTATGAAAACCTTCCTTATGTTTTTTAAGTATTTTCCATTTTTAACACCAGGTTAAGTATAAAGAACACATTCTTCAGGTACGTTCTTTATACTTCAAATTATGGAATTATTCAATTTTTCAAAGCTATCTTTTAAAAAGAGTTTTTGTTTCATCCTTCAATTATAGTGTGCATATTTACTAATTTACCACATTTGGAAGTGCTTAACATCTGATTTTCAGTAGCAAAATCAACACTGTTTTAAGATCCACAGTTTCAAATATTGACTTTTCAATAGGAATCATGCATCTGCCAACCTAATCCAGCTCGTTAGTTTTAAGACAACTACAGAATTTGCAAGCACCCACATTTAAAAGCTTCCAAATTAGCACAAAAGGAAACAGAGGCATGCATCAGCCTTGTCTTGCAGAATAAAGGGTTTTATTGAAACACGGTTTGGAATCCCAGTAACACCAGCAGCATTTTCTCAATGGTGGATGTCTGACAACAGGCAATGACCCACAGAAAAAAATTTCAGTGTTAAGTTCAGATCATCAGTGAATGCTCTGCACCTACATGTGCCAGTTCAAAAAAATGGAGGATTTACAGACTTATTATTAATGCACTAGAAGATAGACTTATTTGCTGTTGTGATTTTGTTCTCTTCCTGCTAACTGAATCCCATACACTACCACTGAAGAGCTGTTCAATTTTACAAGGAGAACTTTTAACAGTGAAAAAGCATGCCTACTTCAAAGATTATCAAGCACACATGTCTTTCACCAAAACTGCCCTTGAGCATTCATTCCTTCACTTGCGATTGTCTCAAAACTATCAAGTAGCCTCCTGGTTATCTTACTTAAAGGTTTGTTATTAGCTCATCTACAACAACAATAATCTAAACCTTAGTCACAACATTCTCCACTACTGCCTTGTTTCTTGGCTACTGCTGATTGCAGGATCCATCCTCTGCCACAGAAACTTAGGGCAACATGCCTGAAGATGAAACCCATCTGTGGCACTCTATCAGAAAGGTGTACAACTTACCAGCTCCTTCTGAGTGTCAGTCCATCCATCCAGGTAACGCGCACACTGAAGCTCCAACCTCTCCTAGCTCACTGACTGCAATGCATTTTTCCCTTTCCTTGACAAATGGAACACTGGTCCAATCACAGCTATTGACTATGCTACGAACACATACACTTTTCATAACTCCCTGTCCACCTCTCATTAGTCCTCTCTGACCCTCTCCACAGTTTCCTTATCTACACAAAAGATGGTACTTGCTCTCTGAAGGCCCTTCACGGCGTCTTTCTTCATCCTGCAGTAAGCTTTTAATTCCTGCTTCCTGTTCGCTCACAATGACAGCTTCCAACATATCCATCAGACTTTCAGGCAAAGTACCTGTAACATTCTCATGATTTGGAATCACGTACTTGGAAAAAGCACTGAAAAAATAAATCAACAATACAGACCATTTCTAGAAATCATCCCTTTAAATCTTTTCCACTATGAAAGCTGCAGTGAAAGTCAATTTGCTACTCTATTAGCGTCCAAACCACTGTATATCCTGCTCACTGATAGAGCATTCCCTCTCATCATACATAGAAAGTTTACATTCAGAGAGCCTGGCACTTCACATTTGGTTTTGATTCAATTCTGTGGAGTAGGATCCAGTCTTTGTCTCTACCTGTGCAACGTAACCCATTAACAAGAGGACATTTCAAGCTTCTAAGCACCAAAATAAAGTACTACAAGAATTCAGCCAGTAAGACATATTGACAAACTTCAGCCTAACCCTGCATTTACATAATTGCTTGTCCTAAATTGCTCCTTTCCTCTTCCATAGTATTTAGATTTCAAGAATTGTTCCGTGATATTAAGCTGTTTCATGAATTTCCATGCCTATGTGTGATACAGTAGATATAAATATTTTTCCTCTATGATC
The DNA here is from genome assembly GCA_004320125.1 of Scolopax mira. Lineage (NCBI taxonomy): Eukaryota > Metazoa > Chordata > Aves > Charadriiformes > Scolopacidae > Scolopax > Scolopax mira. The sequence goes on from BJBW01004430.1 coordinate 71,234, forward strand.
ACTTGTTCTATGACACTATATGAGTTCTTACCTTAGTAAAATTATTCAAGTGACCTAATTTTCTCATATTTGAAACGCCTTGTAACTTGGCCACATTTTGGAGAATCTCTCTCATATTATCACAGGGTTCTGCAAAAGAAAACAGGTTATTAGAAGATACAGTTAGGAAAAAAAAAAATCAAAAAATCTAAACATGCATTCAACATGCAGTTTCCCAAATATAACAGGCACTGTCCTGGTCTTAATTAAGGGTGTACATCACCTTCATCTCAGAAGACATCAATTTGATTTATGCTTAGAACCACAACAAGGCAAACCCAAATTCTCCAGAATAAATGCGAAAGCCCATGGAGGAAAGAGATTCCTATTTTAAAGCAGATTTTCATCAGTATCTTGAATTTACAACTGACAAAGAAATACAGCCCAAGAGGCCTTGTCCAGGAGCTCTTGGACAGCCCAAGAGCCCTTTGAGCTCTCCTGTATGGCAGCAGGCTGCAAGCCAGGATCTCCCCTTTTGAGAGGATGCTCGCTTAAGGTTCTGCTCCTCAAGCTTGAGAGATTCCTTTCCACAACAGACTCTCAGTAAGTGACTAATAGCGTGCTAAGCTTTGAAATCTTAGCTAAGTAATATAAAGGGTTGATTGCCCATATGTAATCCTTTAGATATAAACCACTGACCAAGTTTGGAATTAGGATTGGATCCAGCCACACACAGACCCTTCTCTGAGAAGGAGTTTAGAAAGCAAGGGGGTCCTTTCTGAAACTCATGACTCAAGGGGAGGGTCTCCCTGAGAGCTTGTTTGACCCTGTCCTCTATGCAGTAAATAAAGTGTACCTTGATGTTGAATTTCGTAAAACACTATTGCATTTACTAGTGGCTTTACCGCACTTACTACTGATTTTGTTAAATGACTGTTTCACCTTAATAAATATTTCACTACTTCACTCTAACTAGTGAGTCCACAACAGTCTTGTCATTTAAAGACAAGAAGTAAACTTAAAGACAGAATAAAAAAGATAGCATATTACTGCCACTACACATGATTTCTTTTTTCCCCTCCAGACAAAGGACTGGTGGGATTTTTGGACGGCAGGACTATTTCTCCATATTAACCTCCATCTACAATCATCCAAAACTTTAGAAGGCTAGGACTTTCCAGTGACACAAGCAGTGAACTACAAGGTAAACAGGTGGACTAGGACATCTTCTCTTTTACTCCTAAAGGCCCATCATCTCAACAGAAAAAAAGCCAAACCCTAACACTCACAAACCAGGATTCAGACACCAGTCGATGACCCAGCATTCTGCTGGGAAATGGAAAAAGACTACCAAACATGGTAAGAATAGACAACCTTGCCCTGCCCTGCCTTTGGGAATAAGTTTTGGAGTTGAGGCAGAGTGGGACAAGCAGCACCCAGGTGGGCTGGGCACAAAGAACTACAGAGCTCCTGTAACAGAAACTGCAGTAAGCTCTATGTGGTGGTGATGCTGTGGCAGGACAGTTTTCAAAGGGAGATGCTGGACTGTAGGATTTTCATGCTGTCTTGGATTAGCCACTGTGTGGTAGGAACTACAACAATACTATTAACAGCATTCTACTTTGAAATAAATGAAATACTAACAGTATGCCTGAGATGTGAATGGTTAAAAAGTATTACGTTACCAAAAAAAGAAAAAACTGCATGCCATAAAACCAAGTCTTTAGAAAAAGCCTTAAGAGTCCAAACACCAGATATCTGGGAGACAGCAAAGAACAGGTTTTTGTGTGGGGTGCCCCATACCAACTTCAGTAAAAGAAATTTAGTTGTTCATATGCAGTATGAACAGCTGCTGCTGAATTTGTTGTGTACACATAAAGTATTTTACTTCCCTGTTCATCCTGAAAGGATATTCTTACATTTTTTTGTTATACAAAGGAAAATCATAAGTGTCAGAGATGTAAAGAAAGCACCTTCTTTACTACCTCTCTACAAACCAAGCTGAGGTTTTTTTTAATCACCTTCTGTAGTTTAAGAACTTAAAAAAGCAAAAAGTTCAAAGAAGCAAACATAACTAGCAATCTCATCAGGATATACACAGAATGTATTTGGAAAGCCAAGACCCTGTATGTGCACTACCATCAGGAATACAAGACAGTGTTTAAAGCTTAAGACACCTACAGGTAGGTACTTGAATTAAGGTGTGTAAACCTGTAAACCCACTGTAGTAGAAGGAGACCTCATCTACCAGCCAGTGATGTTGAAAACAATTAACCTGGCTAGCTGCAAGGTGCCTACTCAAGATTAAGGTCAATCAACTGTATTGATTACACTGCTTATAATGAAACCTTAGCACATGTACAGACATGCTAATGCCATGCCATATAACTGCCATTTTCTTCAGACAAAGGATCAGTGAAATTTTGGGAAGACATAACAGGCTCCTAAATGTGCAGATCTCAACCATGACCAGCTTGATATGAAATATTCTTTTCCACAAACCTAAGTCACAGCAATGAGTAAAGTCAAATGATACACAGCCGCAAGTGCAGACAGGGCTACAACGTGCACAGTGAAACCAAACATCCAATGACCTCAAATTTAAATTGGAACATATGCATGCATCTCTTTGAAACCCCCTCTCAACCCAGCCAAGGGAAAAAAAATATCTTGGATATGACCACAGAAATTAGAGACAGTGAAATTCTTACTAGATCCACCCCAAGTTTACGATTCCTCTGCATAGTTTACTTCTCCAGGGCTTAATTCAGTTTGAGAGGTTTGCAATAGAATCCATAGAAACAAGAGGAACACAGAAGACAAACAGGTTGGGATAGTTATGGCACTACAAATAGTTTACATCATAGCCCCTCATTTCAAATGAAACAGTAGATGAAATTCCTCATAATTTTGTTCCTCTGAATATACAGTTTGGCTAATTTGTATTCTTTGGCCTGTCCTGGATAACAGGTAGACATTTCCCTGGCTCTCCCAACTTTTGGGCCTATAAGATACCTCATTATGCCACAAGAAAGATACCAGGTGAGCAGCCTTATAGCTCTCCATAATGTACCACTTCCAATTCCCTGAAGAACAAGCAGCAACAGTAACTTTCCAAAATTACTGGAAATACGCTTGTAAGTTTTCATTTTGAAAGTGCACCTTCTCCCCACATTGTCTTCCTTCTGCTGAGAAAGCCTCTCATTTCTAGAGAGGAAAACCATCTTTGCAGTACTAAGAAGAGCACCCAGGTATTTTGCAGAAGCTTTACTAGCAGGTAACTAATTTGAAGCAAAGTGGGGAATCCAGTACAAGATCTACAATGCTGTGAGAAAACTGAGAACATGACAGATGTTTCCACTATTGAATTCATAATATGAATACAGCAAGTCGTCAGCTGGCTCACACTTTGATTACATCAACAACACAACAGCTGTGGAAGAAACAAGACAGTAAAGAAATAAATACCCTCTAATTGCATACTGCCTCAGAAAGAGCTAAGATTACAGAAGCCTTTCTGGTGAAGGTTTGTCTTTTTTTAAACTTCAGAAGAACCTTGTCACAAAAAAACTCTTCCAGCAAAGTTAACAAAAGAATTGTAACATTAACTTCAAGTAAAGACTGGCTATCCTGCTTTTTTCTCTTCTGGAAATGTATCCTATACGAGAAAGAAGCAGAAAATTTACTTAGTTACTGAAGTGTAACACGTACATTCTGGTTTCTACCAACTAAGCCATGCGGCTGTCCTGTAATCAAAGATCAGATCGAGCACTGTGCATCCTCCTGTTTCAAAATTTCCTGCAACAGCACTGAAGAATATGGTCTATTGCAGAAGTTGAAAAAACATGGGAGAAAAATCAGCGAGTCATCTCCCAAAAGAAATATATGGCCTTAACACTTCATTTTCAAGATTAACACCTAGTGTTTGTGGTTTTTTTTCTTCTTTTAAATAATGGTTCAGACCACTCCTGCAGATATTTCTTACCCAATTAACCCTTACTATTTAGCTTTTCAGAAGTTCTTGATTTTCCATTAAAAAAAAATAAAAAAAAAAGAGAGAAAGAGAAGTTACTTTTTTAATTCTGGGTCCCTCAAGAGTCTTTCTGTCCTGATGTACCTCAGTACAACATTACTACTGAGATGTTGAGTCATCTCGAGCTGGCCCATAATGACAACCAAGGATCTTCACATTCTTTCCCATGGAGCTTCTGAGGGTGAAGTTGCGCAAAATGACTGAGCTGATCTTACAGCTTTCTTCTGCCAAAAGATGCTCAACCCCTTCCCTTACTTTTTTTCCCCCCTCTACCCTGTCCCACTATATGACACACCCTACCCTTGACATCTCTCAAGCACCCATTGACTTCACATTAAAAAAATTGCGCTGAGCGGAATACTTCCCATTATTTTGGCTATGTCAGTTTTCCAAGTTCACAAGTCAAACTAATCCTAAATTGCTACAAAAATCCATCCAGAAATGACTGTGCCACTGATCCATTTGCAGGTAGAGTGGTGGAAGCAGGATGTAGCCTTTCCGGAAGAGATTAATTAGAAAAAAAGTCAAACTAACTTGCTTTGTTTTTATTTTTTTTTACCTGCACTTTTACACTTGGCAAATTGTCCCAATTAATATACACAAAGCCACTCTGCCTCACATCTCATCTAAAAATTTGTTGATATATAGAAAAATTTGGAGCCAGCATACCTATGCTCTGCAACAACAGTTTAGCCTGCTAAACTGCTGTTTCATCTTCTGTTCATCTGTCCTCTTTTTCTGGGCAGCAAGAACTGCCCAGAAAAGTAGGAGATATTTTTGTTCTGAGTACTTCTGTTACAAGAAACACAGTTTCTCACCCACAACTGTTACACTGAGTAATACCCAGTAAATATAATAATAATCTTTAGCACAGAATGAAATTGGTATGTTTAAAACCCTAGCTTCAAGAACTCTGTGATTCTCTATGCTATGTCATTCATAGATGCATGTATATTAAAAATCTTCAAACCTGTGTTGTTGCTTGTTTTTAAACTCTGATGAGGTTTTAGGCCTTGACTCATTGGTGTGTTCTGACAGATCCCATTCTCCAGAGAGAAAGAACACCACAGAGCTCCAGCTACACGAAACAGCTAGAGCTCCATCTAATGCAGGGATAAAATAGGACCAGCAATTGCTATATTAGCACAAGCAACAACTCCTTTCCCCTGGCAGATTTGGCAGCCTTGTTTGGCTACATCCAGTACACTAGCAGCATGACAGTTTGGTAGCCTGTTAAATACATGTGAATAAAAAGAAAAAAAAAAAAAGAATAGTAGGCTTCAGCACACAAATAATTGAGTTGATCTAAGGAGTGTATATCTTATATGCATCACTTGGTAGATGCCAGGACAGCACAGTAGCCAATGTTCCTACAGTAAGTAAACTCAAGTGAGAGATAGCACTAGCAGCTGCTATCACACCTCCTAGTATCATAGTGACAAGGAGTCAAATACAAGTCTAAATATGCCCAAAGGCCTCTCTTGAAGAAGGAAGCTGTACTTCACTACAGTTAAGCATCTCATCATTGACTACAAACACATGAAGATACCTCCCTCTTATAGAAGGAAAGAATCACAATATAAATGTATGATCCCTATGAACTTGCTCCACACCTCTACATTTATTAGAGACTTTTAAAGTCTAAGTATTATGTCACTGCATATTGCAAAGCTGCTTAGTGGCTTGTTCACCTACATGCTGCCAGAACAAAGGAAGTTGAGTGAAACACACACCAACTAGATACATTAATGTACTGTTCTCCATTTCCACTGAAATAGTCGCGAATTATGAGTTATTAAAAGCAATGAAACATTAGAAATCAGTACTTAAAGGTGCCTATGTAAGCCTAGGTGACAGATAATCAGTCTTCTAAAACACTTTTAATCAACACCTTAATAATGAAATGAAACACCAATGTGAAGGCATATCCTGTCATTACCAGCTTACTGAAGAAAAAAATAAAAATCAGAACAATTATGTAATCTCATATTCTTAATTTACATCTAATTTAACACGTGAAAACTGCACAGAAGAAAAACAACCAGGTTCTGAGAACAACAGAAAACTGCATTTTAAAAAAGGCAAACTGCATGACACAGAGATCACTCCTAAATTATTTATATTGACACATCAACTCCACTTTGCCAGATTAAAAAACACGAATGCATTAGCAGTTTACATTCAGTCTATGATTTTCAAAAACATAGTAACATATGCTTAGACTGAAGGCATGTCTCATTTATAAGGCAATGATATAGAAAGAGTTGTTTGCTTGTAGTATCAGGTTTAGGTAGCTACTATTGTGTTAGAAAATATACCAAATACTAAGCCAGATAGATATCCTCTTTGATAACTGTTAAAATTCTATTATCACACCTGAATCAGTGAAGTGCAAAATTCTTTGTGCTGTTATAGTGTGATGTCAAAGTTTTGCTAAATAATTCTCATAAGTGTTAGATTATAAAACACAATGTATACAAATCTTGGCAACTGAAAACATCCCCTTAAAAAGAACAGGTGATTTCTGCGGCATGTACCTAGAGATTCATGTAGTTTGAGTCTCCTAACTTTTACAGGTGAATGACACATATAGCACTTTATTTTGAATATGAATATGAGTTCCAGTAACTCGTGTTCATGAAAACAGAAAGAAAATAAGAACAAAGAATTCAAATTACTCTTGCTGCTTAAGAAAGCTACTAATGAATAGATGAGAGCAGCTCAGTAATACAGAAAAAAAGCACAACTCTTTCATAGCAGTCGGCAAAGAAAGTAAAAGAACTATTCTTTTCCCTACATCAATCATGTAGAAATTAACTGCATTTACAAGAATGCCCATTAACTAGAAAGCAGTGAAAAAGACAGCACATCCAAGGTACCATCCAGGAGTCACCAGGACCAGGATCTCACATAACAAGTCCTGTATCAGGATTACACTTAAGAGCCTAATCTTTCACATTTTATCTCTGTAACATCTACACTTGAACATATGCCCTTCTGTAAGCAAACATGAAAGTAAATCTTAAATGCCTACTGTGACTGAATAGATTTCTTTTGCAGATGTGCATAAAATACTGTAGAAGGATATTTTTTTTTTCAATACTCCTACGTATGGATAAACATGGCAGGAAACACACTCTGGTGTTGCAGTCACCTTAAAGCAATGACAGCAGTTCAAAAATGGACCATGTCCCAAATTATTATCTTCTGATGTTATTTGTAACCAAGACACTGAAATTACATGTGTAGAAAAAGATGCATCCTGACATCCTGCATTATATTAAATTATTCTCAGTATGTGATCTAGCATGCCAAATTTATAGACAGCATTGCTTTACTCCTAAAAATCCTGAAAAACAGGCTTTCTAGATGAAATGTATTAAACAACTTTTCCAGCAACTGATGCTACAGTATTACTATTTAAACAGAAGCCCAGAACAAAGCTGATGACTGGCTACATAATTTATTTTGGATTGCTAGAGACAAACTTAAAACTCCTTTGAACACAGCAAGAGAAAACTGAGGGACCATTCCAAAGGATAGCTACAATGCTGATTTGAAAATTACATACAGATATTGATAAACAAAATATTCTCTAAATGCTTTACAGCAGTACACAAAAAATTGTCCTGCATGAGCTTCCTCAATGACTAATTATGAAAATAGTATGAAAATTAGGACAACATAGGATACCAAGGCAGATTTAAAAAACTCCTGTTCTTTAAATAACTTGTCTATTCATAAAGAAAAAAAAATATTTGATTTAGTCCTCCATTTAGGTTTACAGTTAGGTCCTCAACTCTCAGGGAGACCAAGAAGCTTAGCAATCATTCTTGGTATATACAGTTTCTATGCATTACATACTTACTTCCCTACACACTGCCTGCAACCATGAAAAACATAACACCATTGTGTAGGTGGCATTAAATACACAACTAAAACTACTTCACACTATGATGACTAAAATCAAGCTGAGATTAGTTTCCTAATAAATTTTCTCTCGTTTTCATAGTAAAACAGAAATACAAATTATTCTGGAATGCACACTTAAACTCTAAAAGAGCTTGCTTTGAAACTTTCAAAAGTTTAGATGTTTAAAAGAAAAAAGGAGACAAAAAGAACACAAATGGACACAGAGACTGCTGAAGGCTGGGGAATGCTCAACAGCACATGACTATGCATTTATCTGACCTGTCATTCTACTCTCTCCTCTGCATCAATTATCAGCTACCATCAGACAGGACACAGAAGGCTGGAGTGACCCAGTACGGCTGTTCTTATGCTCAAAAGCCAATAAACAGGCTGGAGGATAAGCCTTTCCCAAATTCACAACATTCATTACATTGGTATAGAAATCAAATTAATACATTCCAAAGTAATACCTATGGATTTGAATAGTAAATATAAGTTTATCAATGGTTTAGAAAATTACCTTTAATTCCTCCAACCCATTTTCTTCTTCCCTGACACCAATTCCAGAAACAAATAATTCAGAACAATCATAATTTTTTGTTGCTTTAACAGGAGATATACTATGACTGCTTCACATCATGCATCTACTGTTTGGTCAGCATACCGGGCAAATCTTCTTTCAAAAGAATTCTGATCATGTATTTCTCTGAACATTATCAAACTGACAAGCAAGTTAATAACAGTATCGCTGACATTAGAAGAAAATCTGTGAAAGGAATAAATATCATCATATCTAAGAGCACTTTAGACATTAGGAAAAAGTTCTTTACTATGAGGGTGGTGGAGCACTGGAACAGGTTGCCCANNCATTCAAGGGGAGGCTCAACGAGGCCCTGGGCAACCTGGCCTAGTTGGGGGTGTCCCTGTGACTGCAGAGGGGTTGGACTAGATGACCTTTGGAGGTCCCTTCCAGCCCAGATGATTCTATGATTTTCCCAATTAACATTCTGACTCTTCTCTACATTGTTTTATAATTCGTTCAATAATGCAAAAACCTGAGTGTCGTTCAGTTAAATGGCCCTCACTGATAACCTCCACGAGGTAGCCACTATCCCCAGAAACACAGGGTGTCATGTAAAAAGAAAAAGCCTAGCAACATTAGCAAAAGTAGCATCACCCAGTTTGCTCATGCAGACATGAGGGGCAATCTGGCAAGCCATGGAAAGAGCAAAGGAGTATCATCTTCAAATTCAAACATTAATAAAGGTACACAATTAGAAATGACAAGTAATTCACAAACAGCACAAACTGCGGCAGGAAACCTTTAAACTGTGGCAAATGCGTGAGGTGACATCTACTCCTCTTAAAATGCTATAACCAGAACTGTGCAAAATATCACACAGAGTGATGATGCTTGGGAAGCCTGTACCCTAGTACTAGAGCCAGGACAGGTCTCATTCATCTGTAGCTGTGACCATTCATGACAGCCTTCCAGTACCTGAGGGGGGGCTACAGGAAGGCTG
>BJBW01004431.1:9415-29508 GCA_004320125.1 Scolopax mira
CATGAAAGTCCCCGTCACCTGGGTGTGCAGCCCCGTGGGTTCCAGCTGGCTGTTCCACGCCGTGGTGGAACCAACCCCGTCCCTCCTAAAACCCCATGCTGTTTCTTTTGGCTGGAATAAACAACCACCCACCCAGAACGCATGAAAAGGCAATGGAAAAGTCTTCCTTGAGTCAAATCGACACTTTCCTTTCCAAACAGAAAGCCCTTGGCAGAGATGGCTGAGCTAAGCCGTCCTGCTCGGCTGCAGCTTGCTGGTGGCTGTTATTGCCATTATACTGGTGGGGAAATGGGAACAGGGAAGAACTAACTGGTGTAGCCTTCTGGGGAGACCTTTTGTGGCTGAGCCAGCCCATCCCCATCTCTTGGGTCACGTCATGTCTCTGCTCATTAGGTTGGGGTGCTCTGACAGGGAGTCCCTGCCCAGCTCCATCTCCATACACATGGGCTGTCACCCGTTGTCCCCAGTTCCTATCGCTCATCAGCAGTCCCTCTCTGGATACATCTTTTCTTGGTGTATTGCCATAAAAAAGACCTTCACAAGCTGCACAGGCAAAGTCTCCAGCCTGCGTTGTCTTAGAGCTCACATGAGCCCGTTAAGATGGTGCCTGTCTCTTCTAATATCGCTTCGATGTTTTAATTGCATGAACTGGAAGCTGCTGCTCTGGTACTTAGTGGGGGAACTTTCCAGGGCTTTAATAATGTGCTAAAAAGCTTTCGGGCTCCATTACCGTCTCACGGTGCTCTGTAATTGAGTGCCTGCAATTTGAGAAGCCTTCAGAGAAATAATTCGGTCTCTAGATCGAGTAGTCCAGAGCCGCCGTGGCTTTCTCCAAGTGCAGGCAGGAAGCAATTAAACCAAGTTGAGCCTGTGGGGATGCTGGCAGGAACTGGAAGGAGCTGGCAGCCTGTGATCAGCTCCCCTGAGTTGGGGGATGCACAAGGGACTGGAGTAGAATCGTAGAATCATCTAGGTTGGAAGGGACCTTGCAGATCGTTGAGTCCAAGCATCAACCCAACACTGACAAAACCATCCCTACACCATGTCCCTCAGCAGCACATCTGCCCGACTTATAAATGCCTCCAGGGATGGCGATTCCCACTTCCCTGGGCAGCCTGTTCCAGTGTTTGACAACCCTTTTGGTGTAGAAATTTCTCGTGATATCAAATCTAAACCTCCCCTGGTGCAACTTGAGGCCATTTCCTCTTGTCCTACTGCCTGTTCCTTGGGAGAAGAGATTGACCCCCAGCTCTCTACAGCCTCCTTTCAGGGAGTTGTGGAGAGTGAGAAGCTCTCCCCTCCAGGCAGCTCCCTCAGCTGCTCCTCATAAACCTTGTGCTCCAGACCCCTCACCATCTCCGTTGCCCTTCTCTGGACACGCTCCAGAACTTCAGTGGAAGAGGGAAAAAATCCATTATCTGCCTCGTGTTGGGAGTCACATCGGATGCACATGGATGGACCAGCAATGGGAAGGTGCCAGGGAGTCACCACAGCCCAACACACTCACTGGCCGCCGAGTCCCAGCCACGGGCTAAACCTCCTGGGTTTGGGCCACCTTCCCGGGGCCACGTGCCCCCCTGGGGCTGGCCCAGTGCTCACTGTCGATGCAGGGAAGGCAGTTCTGCCGACGGGTGCTTCGTGTCGCCGCTGCACGGGGAACGTGACTGCGGGGAGGTGACAGCTAATTGCTGCAGCGAGTCAAGGACTGTTTAAGCAGCTAATTAATTCCTCCTAATCTGCCCTTGATCTGTTGAAAACTGCATGGCATTATCTCCTCTGCTGCAACACCTTGATAATTCCTGTCTGAATGGCCTTCCCGGAGAACATATTTAAATAAACTCAATAGAGATTTCAGACAGATAGCAACTATAATTACCAGCTTGTACAAATTAAACCGTGGTTTGTTCTGTTCTTTTTCTCCTGCCTTCGCTGCCCAGAGCTCCTGCTAATCATGTTCTTGCTGCCAGTGGCACGCTGCTCCCCGGGGCGTTTTCTGCACATGCCTTCGGAAAGCTGGTGCCCGGTGGTGAGGCGGGCGCTCGATGGGCTGGTGTTTGGGATGAGGCTGCACGTGGGCATGTGCCAGTCTTGCAGGGTGCTGGTCTTGTGCTGGGAAATGGGTGCTGTGCCCGTGTTGTGCTGGTGAGCTGCAGGAAATGCCCCTGCACACTTCTCAGGGCTGCCATGCTCTGTCCTCCCCAGGACCAGCCCTGCGGTTTCATAGAATCACAGAATCATATGGGGTTGGAAGGCACCTCTGGAGATCATCTAGTCCAACCCCCCGCTGCAGTGGGTCCACCCAGAGCAGGTTGCACAGGAACTTGTCCAGGTGGGTTTTGAATGTCTCCAGAGAAGGAGACTCCACCACCTCTCTGGGCAGCTTCTTCCAATGCTCTACCACTCTCACAGGAAAGAAATTCCTCCTCATGTTTAGGTGGAACTTCTTATACTCCAGTTTGTGCCCCTTTCCTCTTGTCCTGTCCCTGGGCACCACTGAAAAAAGACCAGCCCTGTCCTCCTGACACCCTCCCTTTAAGTCTTTGTAAGCATTGATCAGATCCCCGCTAAGTCTTCTCAAGATTAAGAAAACCCAAGTCCCTCAGTCTTTCTTCGTAAGAGAGATGTTCCACACCCCTAATCATCTTTGTGGCCCTTTGTTGTACCCTCTCCAGCAGTTCCCTGTCCTTCTTGAACTGGGGAGCCCAGAATTGGACACAGTGCTCCAGATGGGCCCTCACCAGGGCAGAGTAGAGGGGCAGGATGACCTCCCTCCACCTGCTGGCTACACTCTTCTTGATGCATCCCATGTGGCCTTCTTGACCACAAGGGCCCATTGCTGGCTCACGGTCATCCTGTTGTCCACCAGGACTCCTAGGTCTTTCTCCTCAGAGCTGCTCTCCAGCAGGTCACCCCCAACCTATCCTGATGCTTCCCCTCCTTTTTCTCATGAGGTTTGTAATCCCCTAGGAATTTTTCCCACCTGAGAGTGGCGCAAGCACTTGGACATTTGCCTTGAGTGTCCACAGGAGCCCAGGATGGACCTTTCATCCTGGCCACAGTGTTCAACCGGCACCGTCAGCGCCTCCCTACCAGCATGTGGGCAATAAACCATCCTCACCAAGCCGACTGCAGAGATGCTCGAGCGTGGTTCATCGGGAGGGATACAGTCAGACAGAGCTGGGGTGCTCAGGGGTATCTTTTTCCTCCCTGGCTTTTAGATAAAGCATCATCGCTGCGAGCAGGGTTGTTTTCCAGCATCCAAGCAGTGATGGAGAGCAGACAAAGTCGTTACTCTCTAATGAGGGATTCCAGGAAATCAGAAAGGGAAAATGGACTTTTCATACAGGGGAACAGATCGGTGTCTCTGGTCCCTGTAGGTGAAATAAGGGGAACATCAGGTTCCCTGCCCTTTCATTGAGTTATGAGCTACCCAGGGCACATCTCCTGCCATTGGAGGTGCTCACATGGAGCTGACTATGTCCAGAGTTAGGGTTTCTCCTGCCCCAGCACCCCCATGGCTGGCCTAGGAGAGCTCCTCCTTATTGAAGGATAAAGTTTAAAAATTTGCTCAGGTTGGGTTTGTCTTAAGGGTTTTTTTGAGTTAGGGATGAATCATTTGTGCATCCAGGGCTCACCCTACTCACGTGCATCCTCTTGGGACCAGGGTGCAGACATGCCCCATGGAGCTGAGCGTTCTTGCTCTGGGCTTTTCATGGAATTTCTGAGTTTCAGGCTTATCAGTGGGTTGCTTCCTAGAGCCCACGTGATGTGGCAAAAATCCTTCGTGCTGGCAAACATGGCAAGACAGGTACGGTGAAGGTAGCATGTCCTATTCCCTGTCATCTTTTCTGCAGCTTAGTCTTGGGCACTGAATATTTTTATCCCAACTGTTTGGCCAGGGCAAGAGCATCCCCAGAAGCAGGCAGTGCATCTCCCAGGGTGGGCCGTGGGTCTGGGGTTTCCCAGGAGGTGGGCACAGCCCTGCCACCCTGCTCCCTGTAGAGCTGGGGAGCAACCGCTCACCTCAACCCTCTGGTGCCTCAGTTTCCCTTGCTTTTTAGGGAGCTGCCAATCCATCCCAACCTCCCTGGCATTCTGCAAGGCTAGGTTCACCAGCACCCACAGTGCTTCTTCAGATACTATGGCGATGGGGCGATGTGAGGACATGGAGCTGATGATTAGCATCGAGATGGAGAACGTCCCTTCGACCCGAGCCTTTGGGCTATCTGGTTTCATTCCCCATCTCTGGGGCACGCCAGATATAGAAATGGAGTCACACGAAACAGAACAAAAGTCTCTATTTCAGAGCTGGGCTTGAGCGAATTAAAATGTAGCGTGTTCAAAAGCCAGCTTCCCTGGATGGCAGACAAAAATAATCAATTTCCTTGAAACAAATACTAAATATTAATGAGAGGCGATGGTCTGCAGTGCACACAGAGCTGTAAAGAGCATTTCCCCTTGATCAGCCGCGGAGGCAGGTTGGCGAGACGAAATTGCTTTTCGAATGGATATTTGTGACCCTTCTCAAGGTGGCTCAGGAAGTTTGCCAGCCCCCCCCCAAAAAAGAAAAAACTCAGATCCTTTCCATTTTGCATCAGAGCAGCCACTGGGGATGCTCGCTGGTGCTTTCATTTTTGTTTACACACTTGCCCGAGCGGCGGGGGAGATGTCTGGGTTCAGTTACGTAGAAATCAGCCCCGAATTTACGTCGAGGAGACGGCGATTCCCTGAGAACATCATCTGGCTGTGCCTGCCCCCGACCAGTGCCGGAACGGGCTGCCAAAGGCAGAACATGGGACCCAAGAGCACTCCCCAGCTTTGCAGCCACATCCGCTCGTTGATTTATTTCAATAACGAGCATTGGGGGAAACATTAAAAAAATTACTTACAGCCCTCACCAAGTATCCTAAAGTGAAAGCAGAGGCTTGGGAGCTTTGGAAAAGGAGTCTTGAATTTTTCTATTGCTTTGACCCCTGGGTAAGTCAGGAAACTTTGCATTAAATCCGTTTCCAAACTCAGAGGTTGGAAGAAAAATAAAAATGCTCCTTTTCCTCCCTCACCAGGACTCACAGCCGTGGTGTGGGGTACTCCCCCCCTAATGCCCTGATCGCCCATGGGGAGCACAGTGCCAGCCTGGGCTGGGAAGGCAAACAGGCACTGGGAATAGGCACAGCCCTCCCCTGGAGACTGCTGGTCACAGCCATGGAAGATGCTGGAAGCGTTTTGCATCCGTCGTGCAGTAAATAACAACACGTCGGCTGATGATTTTATAAAATCATTAAGCCAGCTGCGGAGCCATAGGTCGAACGAGAGCTAATATTAGCTAGAAATGACTAAAATTAGAAAATTAGAACCGAGCCAGAACTAATTAGTTGTTCAAGGAATAGAACCAGAACCGGAACAAATTAATTGCTGCTGAAATATTGCTGCGGGGCCTGGCGGGTGCCGCCGCTTCCAGCCCCACGCAGGCTCCCGCTCCGCTCTGCTCGGGATGGCTCCCGGGTGGGCTCAGAAAGGAGCCCGGGGTCCCATCTGAAGACTGTGACAGCTAAATAAAAATTGCCATCTCAGTCCCAGCCGGGGAATCAGCATCGATGTGATGCAGCCTGAGATGGGCTTTGCTGGGAGCGATCCCAAGGCTGCCGAGCTGGCGGCTGCCCCGGAGGGCTCGGGAATGTGTCCCCTGGCCTCACTGCCCTCCCGTCGAAGCCCAGATGTGATTTTCTAAAAAGTGAGGGCAATTATGAGGCCGCCTCGATGGCTCCCAGGTTCTCCCCTCTGATCCCAGCAGTGCTGCCGTCTCGGCTGAGATGCTTTGCCAGGAGCTGCCGCCCGGGCGGCCGCCGCCAGAATAATTTCTAGGGAATTAGGAAGTGGGTACCAGTAACTGGCACGTGGCTGCATTTTTCCATCTGCACCTCAGTCACCTGTCTGGTCACTTCTTTTTACTTTCCAAAGGTGGTAACTCACCCTATATTTCTTTCTCTCGCAGCGTTCAAACAGCGGCTCCCATTTTAGCAGCAGCATGACGCACGGTGTTTTAAATTCAATTTAGAATACAAACTATTTATACCAGCCAGAAAAAGGCAGTGAAGCAGCTCGCTCTGTCATGAGTGGATTTGTAATTTCAGAGCAATCATTGCATAACTAATTGAATCAGCTCTCAGCATGTGAAATCAGTGCCCTGCTTATCGGAGGTTTTCATCGTTCTCCCCCCCTGAAGCCAGCAGTTCCCCCTCCACCAGCAGCACTTTTGTGCTTCTTCATCAGCCTGGGAAGAAAGCAGGACCTGCAAAGCAGCCTTTCTCCGCTCAAATAGAGCCAATAAATTACTAAATGCATTCAGAGGAGATGAATAGCTGGGCTGCAGGTGCCCCTCCAAGAGCTGCCCAGGCTCCGTGCGAGGGAGCGAAGTGCATTTGAAGCTAATGAAGTGCCAGCCGTGTCTGAGAAGCCAATTGGTGTCGAGATGTTCTGCTGAGTCCCGCTTCATCGCCCAGGTGTGCTCTGCTTGGCTTGAGTTTAGGGTTCTGAACCAAAACCCCAGGCTTGGCACCCAAAAATGGAACCTAAAAGAGGTGATGAATACAACGGCAGCTTTCTGTGGGACAGGGGAAAGGCAGAAAACAGTAGCTGCAAGGATTTTTAGCAGCTGGGGAGTGAGGGTGCTGGGTTTGGTGTCCTGGGGTGCATCAAGAAGAACGTGGCCAGCAAGTCGAGGGAGGTCATCCTGCCCCTCTACTCTGCCCTGGTGAGGCCCCATCTGGAGTACTGGGTCCAGTTCTGAACTCCCCATTTCCAGAAGGACAGGGAACTGGTGGAGAGGGTACAACAAAGGGCCACAAAGATGATTATGGGTGTGGAACATCTCTCTTACGACGAAAAACTGAGGGACTTGGGTCTTTTTAGTCTGGAGAAGAGAAGACTGAAGGAGGATCTGATCAATCTTACTTACAAATACTTAAGAGGAGGGTACCAGGAGGATGGAGCTGGTCTTTTTTCAGTGGTGCCCAGGGCCAGGACAAGAGGAAAGGGGCACAAACTGGAGTATAAGAAGTTCCACCTAAACATGAGGAGGAATTTCTTTCCTGTGAGAGTGGTAGAGCACCGGAAGAGGCTGCCCAGGGAGTTGGTGGAGTCTCCTTCTCTGGAGACATTCAAAACCCACCTGGACATGTTCCTGTGCAACCTGCTCTGGGTGGACCCACTCCGGCAGGGAGGGTTGGACTAGATGATCTCCAGAGGTACCTTCCAACCCCGTGTGATTCTATGATTCCGTGACTGGGTGGATCCAGTCCTGCAGAATTCAGGAGCATCTCCAGTCGCCCCCCCAGGTGGGAGGGCAGCTCCTCAGCTGCAAGGGGATTTGGGCAGGGGCCCATCAGCTTCTGCACAACATGGGGATTAAAACTGCAGCCAGAGGAAAGCGTGACCCTAAAGGATGCTCACGTTAATGCCTCCCCGGAGATGCTGCCTGACAATGTGAGAGTCCTGGGCTGTCATCCTTGTGCTCTGTGGGTCACATCGAGACAGCAGGGATGGGTGAGGTGCTTAGAGGAGCCCTTAATGGCTACAATTACTGAGTGCTAATGAAGGCCAGTTGGTTTGGGCTGTACAAGTGGAAGCATTTCTCTGGGCAAAACTGGCACATCTTACCTGGGGGGAGTTTGGGAAAGTGCTTGCAAGCTTTTCTAGAACTGATCAGGGGAGGGGTTGCTCCTGCCAGGTATGTTCCCTGAGGCTGGGTGTAGGAGATGGCAGAACCTAGAAAATAGGAGTTGGGTGTTTTTGTGGCCCACCCCCTACTCAGGGATCTGTTTTCCTTCTGGGAGAGCACTACCAGGCTCCATGGCAGGGGCCTGTTGGCTTTGGTGGCCTGGGGACAGCCTTAGCAATGCTGTCAGCTTTGTTGAATACATGTTGTTTAAGCCACGTATTCCCCAAAACTGATGTGTGGGGTGGTGGTTTTGGTTTTGTTTTGTTCTGTTCTTTTTTTTTTCTTTCCATGGTTGTGCTGCTGGCTGGCCTGGTATGCAAGGGCATGTGCAATGGAAGTGCTATGAGGGGATGGTATGGGTAAGAGGAGGAGTTTTCATCCCTAGGCTTGGTCTATGCCATGTCCCATCAGTGGCTTCCGAATGTCTCTTCCACAAAGCCATGCTGATGGTGTGTGTCCCCTGGCAACAAGGGGGCTGAGGTGGTGGGATTCATGCTCCTGGGAATGTGCCCAGGTACCTCCGACCACCCACTTTGTTTTCTGTTGTCTCTTCAGGTAGCCAGATGGGAGCACAAAACGCGAGCGCTCAGCCAAGTCTTCGGCTCTCCACATGCTGCCTGCTACTGCCTGGGGGCTGTTATCCTGATGCTTAACTGTGTGCGGAGCCATTGGTAAGGAGCTGACCCTACTGCTACCTGCCCATGCCAAGAAATGTCCCTCTAGAGTTGGGAGGGATGAGGGGTATTAGCTCTGCGTGTCCCTTTTACGTGGTTGAGTACCATCAGCCAGCAGCAGATTTATTCCAGCAGGTTGAAGGAGGTCATCCTCCCCCTCTGCTCTGCCCTGGTGAGGCTCCATCTGGAGTACTATGTCCAGTTCTGGGCTTCCCAGTTCCAGAAGGACAGGGAACTGCTGGAGAGGATACAGCAGAGGGCTACAAAGATGATTAGGGGTGTGGAACATCTCTCTTATGAAGAAAGGCTGAGGGACTTGGGTCTAGTCTGGAGAAGAGAAGGCTGAGGGGGGATCTGATCAACACCTATAAATACTTAAAGGGTGGATGTCAAGAGCAAGGGGCCAATCTTTTATCTGTGGTGCCCAGGGCCAGGACAAGAGGAAATGGGCACAAACTTGAACATAAGAAGTTCCACCTAAACATGAGGAGGAACTTCTTTCCTGTGAGGGTGGCAGAGCCCTGGACCAGACTGCCCAGAGAGGTGGTGGAGTCTCCAACTCTTGAGACATTCAAACCCCCCTGAACACATTCCTGTGCAACCTGCTCTGGGTGGACCTGCTTTGGCAGGGGGGTTGGACTAGATGACCTCCAGAGGTCCCTTCCAACCCCATATCATTCTGTGATTCTGTAATAAAGACGAGGGACGTGGCAGTGTGGCCAAAACCATCAGTGTCAACAGCCGTTGAGTGTTGCAGGTTTCCTTGCTCTGCTCTCTGGGGGCAGTTTCCCCTGCCCTGCGAGGAGCCCAGGCACCAGGAGGGCTGTTTGCCCAGGATGGATCATATGTAACAGCAGAATTTTTTCATTTTCCCCGTAAAAATCATAAACAAAATCAAACCTGTTTTTAAGAAGCCGCAGTTTCCTGTGTAGAAGGGCAGGATTATCTGTGCACTTAGCAAGCAGTCTCATTAAACTCTTATCTGCCATCTCTTTAAATACCACCTGTGCTTGCTAATAGCACTGGGTGACTGATGCGCCGTCCGCCATGGGAATACGTCCTTTTGACGTTCCGAGTGCAGCAGAGAGGTTTACTGCAGAAGATTTCCTCAATGCCAACAATTTATCTGCGATCTGGTAGGCTTTATCTTCCAACTCTCTTAGGAGAGGCAGACTCTCTTACTAAATAATTCCCAGATTCAATTATGCCAGGGTCAGAGCTAATGGCTTGTTTAGTACTTCGGATAATTTCCCAGGCACAGACATCTCAGGTTGGAATTTGCACATGTATTTAAGAGCTTTGCCTTCCTGGAAGTGACACTGAGACCTGCCCTTGCCCTTCTGCATTTGTCCCGGCGATTGCTTATTGCAGAAACTGGAAGAAAGCTTGCAATGAATGGGGCTGTAATTGAATGCAGGCGATGCAGAGGGCATGTGTGTGTTCTGCTGATGTCTCAGCGACACAGCGGGCTTGGATTTCGCTGGGGAATGTCTCAGCAGTCTCTTGCACAAATGACATAGTCGCTTCTTGTCTGGGAAGGAATGCAAAGCCTTCTGCCTGCCTTTAATTGAAAACACAGCTGATGGAAGGACAGTCTCCATTCCCAGTGGTCCTGCTGGTTCCTGGGTCGGTGAGGCCTGCTGGGTCACAGCTGGGTGAGGCGCTGGTGGGGAACTGCTGGAAGAGGCAAATAGATCTCATCTCTCCCAGCACTCCATCACGCTTTCCCCCTGCAGACCCCTCAGTGCTCCCTGTCACTCACTGTGTTGGCTCTGCTCTATGTCACGAGTTTGTGAGTGCTGTGGGGCTCACTGAAGGTGGCTTTGCCTGTGCAGCCCATGAGTTTTGCCCTGAAGGAAACAGCAAGGTCAACCCCTGAGGCTGGAAAAGCCTCACCTGGATGTTGGTTTTGGAGAAGAAGCTCTGGAAGAAGCAAAAGAGGCATGAGGTACCAGCCCACTGCACTTGCCAGACCACCCTGATGGGCCAAGGCCATTTCAGATGATTGCAGCATGAAGTTTATTTTGTCCAGGTGTTTCAACAGGGTTGGGTTATTCCCTTGCCTTTCCTTGGCACTGAATTTGGTCCGAGTGATGGCTTGCAGGCTCTGGAGGCTGTTCAAGTCCTTAACTGTGGGAATGGGTTTCAGAGTGGTTATCAAAGGAGCAGCTGCTGGCCTTGTCCTGAAACACACCTGGGAGACTTGCTGCCTCCATTCCCAGCTCAGTGAGCCTTCCAGGGCTGCCCAAGGCTTACTGCTCAAGCCTGGAGAGGTTGTGATGTTTGGGAAAGATTCATCCTGCCCCTTGTCCTGGCATGAAGATACCAGCCAACCCCTCAACACAGAGGGGTTCGTGCATCACGCAACACGGGCACTGTCATCTTGGTGGCCAGTGATGCTGGGAGGGATGCATCTCGCCTGCTCTTGCTATTTTGCTTTTGCCCTGTGTTTTATTTTCTGATATCACCTGTGCTCGAGCACACTGATGAAAGCAGGTTTTCCGCTTTTCAGCTCCACAGAGTCAATCCAGCCAGGAAAGCACAAGCTGTACCTTGCACTTTGGCTGCGTGTGGTGGTCGGGGTGGCTCACACAGGGCATGCTGGCTACTGACAGCAAGCAAAAAGGCAGCCTCAGGGGGGTCTCTCCACCCCCAGTGCTGTAATCCAGCCTTTAAAACTCCTCTCTGCGTGCTTTGGAGACTTTTTACGTGGGTGGGGGCTGCCAGGCAGCAATTGAGGAGCCCACGGGATGTCTCTTTTGTTTTTAAAAACCTGCTTCCTTTTTGGTTTTTTTGCAAGTGAATTTTTGAAAGGCTCCATGCGGGGGGGCGGAGGAGGGGAGGGCAGAGCAGACAGAAACTTTGTGAGTGGGTTGACATTGTGGCTGAAAACACCCCAGAGGTGTGCTGTGCTGCTTCACCAGCCACCCCACGCAGGGGTCTCTGCCGTGGTCCTGTCCCCAGCTCGGCTCCGTGATGCTCTCCCGCAGGCTTTGCTCTGCAGGGATACCTTGGGTTTAAGAAGAGAAATGTCTTGTGCTCAATTTAACAATTAGGTGCTTCCCAGCTCTGAGCTTCATTATCAGCCTTGGCTTGCTTCTGAAAAGCAATCCAGAATGACCTGTGACCAGGGGGGACCTGCTTAGTCAACTGCACCAGACAAGCATCCTTAATTGCTTTGGTACAGTGATTATTTTCATTACTGCTGTATTCTTTCTGCAAGAAGCAGGGAACTTCCATCACCGAGGCTCTTATCTGTGAAAACAATTCCTGAACTTTTGAACTATCTGCACTGTGTGCTCTACCCCAACGGTTTATAACTGTTATCTGCATGACATGGGACATGACAATCTTTACTGTCCTCCAGACTGGCGTCCAGTGTCGCTTTCTCCTGCCTTACCACGTTGTTGATATCTTTCCCAGCATCATTTCCACCATTATCCACTGGTGCTGGCTCCAAGCTCTCCAGTGCTCCCTTTTGCACTCCCTGGTGAATTCCCCATCTTGGGGACCGGTGTGTGTGTGTGGGTTTTGTATGAAAGGAGCTTATGAAGAGAAGAACCTAATGAGGTTTCATCAAGGACAACTGTAGGGTCCTGCACCTGGGGAGGAAGAACCTCAGGCACCAATACAGGTTAGGGCTGAATCTTCTGGGAAGCACTACTAAGGACATATGGGAGTCCTGGTAGATAGCACACTTTCCATGAGCCAGCAGTGTGCCCTTGTTGCCAAGAGGGCCAATGGAATCCTGGGCTGCACAGGGAAGAGTGTGGCCAGTAGGTCAAGGGAGGTCATTCTCCCCGTCTACTCTGCACCGGTGAGGCCGCAGTTCTGCAGCCAGTTCTGGCCCTCCCAGTTCAAGAGGGACAGGGAACTACTGGAGAAAGTCCAGCATAGGGCAACGAAGATGATTAAGGGATTGGAGCACCTCCTTTATGAAGAAAGGCTCAAGGAGCTGGGACTCTTTAGCCTGGAGAAGAGAAGGCTGAGGGGAGATCCCTTCCAACTCTGACAATTCCATGATTCCATGAATATCCCACCTTGAGGGTTGCAGGGTGTTTGCCTGACCTGTAAAGGCAACACCCAAGCGCACACTCTGAATAGGAGGAGGGCTTTGCAGATGTGAAGGTTTTGGGGTACCCGGGGCTGTGATGCCTGCGGTGGGATTGAGCCCCTGGTACCCACTGGGCAGCACCTTTGGAGATGCTCGGTGGGTACCACACTGTCAGTTGATGTGAAGTCCTTCAGTGATGCCATTCACTGGGCATTGCCTCCTGTGTGGGTGGGCTTCTGGCTTGGAGCCGATGCTTCCAGGAAAACGAATCAACCCTCGGATGGGATTTTGCCCAGGGAAGGGGGGGGTTTGTCATTGCCAGGTAGCGCCTCTCGGTTTTGCGCTCGATGCCATTTAATTTTGTGAGCCAGTGTAAACGCTATCGATCCGAGAACCACGTGGCTTTTTGTGCAGAAGTGACCAAATCTGAGGGTGGGAATTGAGCGTCCCCTCTGAGCCACACTGCCAGCAATCTCTGGTGGCTGTCCGGGAAAAAACCCAGCGGCCGACAGCACCTTGTGTTCCTCAGGCATCCTGAAACCAGGCAGCTGAGATGCAAAGTGAGGGGAGAAGCTGCCACAGCCCCCAACTGACCTAAATAACATGCACACTGGCTTTGGCAGAAAAGCAAAGTCATTATTGACAAAAGAAGCTGTGAAGATGATGACTGGGCTAACAATTGCCGGTGGTATCGGCAGGACGATTTCAATATTCTTGGGGTTGGTTTGATTTTTTTGGGTTTTTTGTTGTTTGGTTGGCTTTTTTTCCCCAAATGAACAAGATCTTTTGTTGCAGTGTGTGCTGTCGGGCACCACCGGATGGTTTAACCCCCGTTGCTGCCTTTTGCTGAGAGGAACAAAACCTTGGGCCTGGGGGATGGAGCGACGTCCCGCATGGTGAGCAGCGTGGCACCTTGCAGTGCTGGCTGCTCCTCCAAAAACCATGGACGCCTCCACCACTGCTGCTTCCGCGCTGCCTGCTGGTCTCTGGCCCAATTCTGCTCCAATTGCCGTTACCAGCCCCGGTTTCCAGGCTGATTTTTGGGGATTAGGCAAAGGGAGCACTGCTGGGCTGCTCTAGCGGTGACCCAGTTTGCTGGACGAAGTCTTTGCCCTCCTTTGCAGGGAAGGGATTGTGAAATATGCTCCCTGTGGGCCATCGAGAGAGGCCCAGAGACCTAAAAAGCTCAGCTGCTCCCTTAGTACAGTATTTCCAGGTTTACTTTGTGCTTTGTGTGGCCTTCAGGGATGCATTTTGGGCTGTGGGTTTGGTAAGCTTTCTGCTGTTGCAGTCGCCGTTCTCCAGTTGAGTAAATCAACTGGTCCTGTGTCCCTGCCGTGTCCCAGCAAGGGGACCTGCAGCTGATCTCCTTCACTCCCACTTTCTTCCTGTGAGCCCACCCGCGTGTGACATCTCCAGCCCCATGCTTCAGGACCTTTTTGAGTGTTTTTCCAGTTTGTGTGGTTTATTACGTGGCCAACTAAAAAAGGATAGATTCAGACTCAGGAAGAGAATTTTTTTTTTTTTTATGATAAGGGTAGTAAAGACACTGCCACAGAGAGGTGGTTGATAACCCATCACTTGGGATCAAGGTTGGACCTTGATCTAGTGGAAGTGTCCTGCTCACGTCAGGGAGGTTGGACTAGATGGCCTTTATAGGTCCCTTCCAACCCAGACCGTTCTGTGATGCCCACAAAGCAGTGGCACACGTGCAGCAAGAGCTGAGTGTCTGAACCAATGCATCTCTGTTTTGGGAAGGGTTTTGGGCAGAAGAATGCCCGCTGCTTTGGCTTCTTCATGAGAACCCCATGGTAGTTGTGCAGTCCAGCTGCAGCCACCACGGTCGCTCCCATCCTGCCAGAAATTGGTCAAATCTGCCCATTTGGCCAGAGTGGAGGTGATGGATTTGGGTTTTTCCCTGCTGGGGTGTAGAACGGGTGCTGCTGGTATCATCCTTCGTGCTGGCAAGCGTGGGGAGATGTTGGGGGAAGGCCCGTTCCCCCAGTTTCCATTTGCCAAAGCTGGGGGCACCTCCCAGGGCTCCCCCCCCAGGGCTGCTATCCTTGTGATAGCAGCCAGGGTATGTGATTAAAGTAGGTCGCAGCCCACCCATCCCTCCGCTGCGCTGATAAGAGGGATGCTCCTCACCATGGCAATGGCTCCGCTCGGCACATAAAGCATTTCCAGGTACTGGGACAAAGCGTGGCTTTAATTGCTGTCCTCTTGGGTGCCGAGCTGGGCCGCTGCCTTGTCGTGCAGCCAGAAATAAATGCTGTAAGAAAACGTGACTCAGAGGCACATGGTGGAAGGGACGGGTTTAATGACAAACGAGGCTGCATGACTAGCTCCCCCGGCAAGGGAAGATGGCCAACACCTTGTCCTCCCTCTGCCAGGGAGGGTGAAACGCGGTGCAGTGAGACTCCCCCGCCGCCCAGGAGCAGCCGTGGGTGCCAGAATAATTGACGACTCCGTGCTGCTTGTCGTGGCCCAGCATCATAAATGCTTAAAAGGTTTATTTACCAATTCTGAAGACTCCTGCGCGCATCATGTTTAATGCAAATAGAGAGTGTGTTTAGGAAGATATAAAACATTACTAGAGGGAAAGGCAGTCCATTATCTCCGTTCAAACACCTCCTTCTCTAGCTGTAAGCCAAACAGCAGGGGACCGAGCAAGACATGCTGATGAGGGTAACTAATGCAGGCCCACCCGACCATGAAAAGGAAGGATGGGATCATCTGGAGCAGGGGAGACAGCTTTGCCAGAAGGAACCGTGTCACATGCTGGTTGCAAAACCTCAGGGGCTGATTCACACTCAACCAGTTCACCCTCTTGAAGCCACCTTTGTTCTTCTCCTGCTCCGAGGCCAAGTTCAGGTCTCTAGCATAGGAGAGATGAGCCTCGGGGATGTAAGACACTGAATCCGGTTCATGTGAGTGAGAAGCCACCTTTGAGTGCTGTGCTCTGGCTGTATCTCTCTCTGCTCTCCCATTTCGGGGAGATCATCTCACCAGGGTGGTGAGGCACTGGAACAGGTTGCCCAGAGATGCTGTGGATGCCCCATCCCTGGAGGGTTCAAGGCCAGGCTGGATGGGGCTTTGAGCAACCTGGTCTGGTGGGAGGTGTCCCTGCCCAGGGCAGGGGGGTTGGACTAGATGGTCTCTAAGGTCCCTTCCAACTCTAACCATTCTATGTTATCGTTGCTGGGGGCTGGGATCCAGGCAAGGGCCAGCTCTGTGCTGCTCTCCCAGACCTGCTTCCCCAGGGATCACCAGGCAGTATTTTTTGATTGCTGTGAGATCTGAGAGGTTCTGAGCAGATGCGGAGTCAAGCCCTCACTGGTGTGAAAAGGCATTAGTGTCTTTCTCTGCGGGAGCTCCAGAGCATCCCAGGGGATGTCACGTTGTGCTTTGAGAGCAGGATTGCTCAGGTGAATGGGGCCATCCCCATGGGGAGGATTGCTTTCCTCCCAAACCCAGGCTGCAGGGATGTGGCCTTGATCTTCTTCACAGGAGAGACTTGTGTCATTTAAAAATAAATAGCAGGGAAGTGATGCAAAGGGTTGTGCAGCTGCTGCTGCTGCTTCACGTCGCAGACGGGTTTGTGTGTTCCCATCACCACTGATTTTAAGCTAAATTAACATGGGGCTGGTGAGAGCAGGGAGGTGCTGGGCGCTGGAGGAGGGCCAGCCCTGGGGACATGTGCCATTGCATCGCCCAGGGCCATGCTGTCACTCCTCTGCCTGTGCTTGGCTCCCTGGAAAAGGGAATTTCTCCGTAATTTCTAGTGGTGGGGGCAGAGTGTAAATCACCACGATGCTGTGTTCTTGCTCACTCCCAAGCACATTATGTTTACTCTGTGTTTTTTTTCCTTGCTCCAGTCCAAAGTGGAGATTAAATGGCTTGCTCCGAGTTCCTGAAAAGTCCCCGATGGTAGAAAACCTAGTAGGAATGAGCTCCAAGGAAAATAAAAAATATCATCCAGGTCCTTAAACCGTGGGGTTCAAATATCTTCCTGGACTTTGGTTGGTGCGTCTGGTCTTTGAGCCTTCAAAAGGTGTGTTTCCAGCCACTTGTCCACCAGCAGGGCAGGCAGGGTTGTCACTCTCAGCTTTCCTTTGGGCAATAGAGAAAATCCAAGGATTTTGCAGGGCTTAGGGAAGCTGGACATCGGGGAGAAAAAAAATATCTATCCCAAGCCCTCCAAGTAACGTCATGGAAGGACTTTCCAGCCCAGGACCATGAGCAGGAGCAGCTCTGCTGGCCTGGCCCCGACAGGCAGCGGTGGCCGAAGGAGTGGGAGAGCTGTTATTCCACTTGAATTCCAGCCTCCAGGGTGCTCATTAAAAAAAAAGGCTCAAAGTTTCCTACCTCATGTGTCAGCAACATGTGGAGAAACGCTGCGTACGGCTCTGCGGGGCTGTTATCTCCTCTCAGTTATTAATGGGTGGGTTTTTGTTGGTTTTTTTTTTTTTTTTAGTCAAAGGAGACAGCATTGTCTCCTTTGTAGTCATACGCTTGTATCGGAGCCATGTGAGATGCCAATCCCTGCTCCGGGCAAAGTTTGAGGGGGGTGAAAAGAGGGGGTCGCAATTATTCTACTCACAAATGAGTATTTGGAAGGTCAGACCTGAAATGCCTGAACAAGCCTGGAGCCGAGAAGCTGCGTTCATGTTTGAAAATGCCTGTCTCTAGTATTTTCCTTGCGCTCTTCCAATCCTCCCCCTGACTGTCAGGTGTCAGCCGTGAATCACTCCTGGGCACGTGGCTCGCACATGAAGGCTGCAAAATATTTTGATGGAGGGGGACGGGGGTGGGAGCACGAGGTAACCCAGATGATTGTTCCCAACCCTTCAAATTCTGTGCTGAGGCGTCGCAGCCTCCAGCGTTTCTCAAGGGCATCTTTTCCAGAGCTCCCGCTCATGGTGAAAGCTGAGGTTTGGTGAGCAAGGTGAAGTTTTTGATAGGGTTGGTATTTCCAGGAGTGAGCAAGGGTTGTAAGTAGAAATAGCTGTCCTAGGTCAAGCTGCTCCCAGGGCTTCAGCTCCTTGCTTCGTTAGGAGGGTGAGGAGGTCCAGGTGGAAAAAGGTACCTCGTGAAGGGTTCTCCTCAGCAGCATTCTCTCCCAAAGATCTGCATCTCCCAGGGAGAGGTGGGTGATCCTAGTAAAGAGTTGCTGCTTTTGATAAGCCCTTGTTGTCTCTCCAACAGCTTCACAGAAGCCATGAAGAGCCAGCCGAAGCTGGAGGGCTTGGACTGCCACTGGGCCTATTACTTGGGCTTGGCCATCTTGGCTGTAGGGACCCTGTTTGTCATCTCCAGCTTCTTAGCACTGGGATTCACCGGGACTTTCCTAGGTAAGCACTAAAAATTCAACAGCTTTACCAGAAGATTAATCCTTGCAGGGGTCTTTTGCTAGGGCAGAGTCTGTAAGAATTCCCTCGTTGCCTTCAGGGCTGTTAGATTTGGTCTTTATGATGCCAACACGTGATCTAACCATTCCCATACTTCACATCCCATCACCTCTAGTGTCAAGCCTGGAATTTTAGAAAGCTGCTGATCGTCTGAGGGTCCAAATGCCCTCCAGAAAAGGGACCCCACATGCAGACTCCACCAAGCAGGGGTGTCTGGTGGCCTTGCTCTGAGCCCCCACCCGCTCGACACACGCGCTGAGGCAAGATCTTGTTTGCTCTTCCCTCTGCAATAAGCCTGACATTCTTTGACAGATTCTTTTATCTGCTGCTTTATGGCAGAAAGCATTTTCCACTGTGCCTGCTCGCACGTTTAGAGAGTAATTCTATTAGCGTTGTTGACTTTAAAAACATGCCAGTATGTGTGGAATTCATAAAAATAAAATAGAGACAGGAACAATAAATATCTAAGGAAAGGGGCAGCTCCCGCTGGCTGAAATAATCACAGCCCCAGCTTTGACACTGCATTTAGGCTGTGCTTTTGCAAGTGCTTTACAAACCAAATTCAATTAGCTCCTGCAGCGTCGCCAGGAAGAAGAGAGGGAGGTAATAAGCCTTCCTGGTTTCAAGTGGAGTTGCAAAGAAATGTGTTGAGTTGGCCAAGATCCTGCCACCAGAAATAGAGCTCAGCACTCCTGAATGTGTGGCCTTGCCCTTCTTTGGTGCAGCCCTGCTCCTGGACCCACGTTACAGCCCCGTCCCGCTGCTACCGGGCACCAGCATCCTCCAAAATCACCCGCAGCCCCCAGGAGTGATGCTGTGCCTGCGGAGACGTGTCCAGAGAGGCCAGGTACAGAAGAACCCACCAGCAAAAGCTGCTTGAATGCTCCTGAAGTTCAGCCAGGACTAGGGTTGTTTACGTAAAGCCTGATTCATCTGACCAGGAGGATCCACTGGACTTGAACTGCTTGAGAAATGCAAACAAGTGAGTCAGGCTCAGCGTAAGCAGTGAGAGTGGCCCTCTCTCCCTCTGCTCTGCTGGCCTGTGGCTCCTGTATCCCCCGGGGCAGGGAAGAGGCAAGTGTTAGTGGCCCATATAGAGTGCTTCTGCTCCATCCTTCCTGCTGGCAGAGGCTCTCCCTGCCACCAGTGCACCCAGGCTGAGCCTACGTGGCTCCAAGCCTTGCATGACGCAGCAGGGAGCCAGGCCAGTTCTCTCTGCTCACCTGGGCATGACGGGCACCAGGGCAGAGCTGAGTCAGGGTGGGGAGATGCCAAGACCATGTGCTGCTGCAACCAGGCTGGCTCAGGATATCTGTGCCACAGAGGCATAGAGCCCTGCAGAGCATCCATCCTTGGACTGATAGCTTCTCAGCTCCATGCAAGCCCCCACCAGTCCAAATCAGCA
The DNA here is from genome assembly GCA_004320125.1 of Scolopax mira. Taxonomy (NCBI): domain Eukaryota; kingdom Metazoa; phylum Chordata; class Aves; order Charadriiformes; family Scolopacidae; genus Scolopax; species Scolopax mira. Next base: position 28,677 of record BJBW01004431.1, read on the forward strand.
AACTCTTAATGGAGAATGCTGTTCAGTGTGGTTTCTTTCCCAGCCAAGGGGTAGACAAGGGGTATGCTGATCTCCAAGGATCTCATGTGGGATGGTCTCTTGCTCGGGATGGTCTCTTGCTCAGGATGGTTTCAGGGATGCACTGGCGCTGCGAGAGGAGCAGGGTTCCCCAGCACCGATGGCATTTCTGACTGCAGGTAGCAAAGGGCTGCACTGCTTTGGCGAGAGGGGGGTTATAGCACCATCCATCTTCTTCCTGCAGTCAATACCTGAGCTTGAGAGAAGTTTTGAGAGAGCCTCCGATACCCAAGCACTTCAAAAACTTACTGGAACAACATTTGACCCTTTTGGGTCAAAACTTTTTGGGTTTTCCTACAGCAGTGAGGGCTGAGCCAGGCAGGGCCCAGAGACCACGTTGGGGCTCCTTGTTAGATCCCTTTCTTTTACCAGCACATTTAAACTTTGGAGAAGCCTGCAGAGCACTTTGTCTCTTAAACGTGGGCTAAACGGTGCGGTGGGAGCCACGTGAGTCACCCTTCTGCAACGAGCCTTTCTGTGCCACCCCATCTTCCCCACGGCAGCAGGGGGATGCAGCCCCTCGCCCCAGCAGCCTTTTTTCCCCCTGCAGAGCGCTTCTTCTGGAGCCCCCATCTCCGCACCAGGCCCTCACAGAGATTTGGGCATCAGTTCAGCACCATCTGCCTCACAATTTGCCCTATTTCCTGATGAATGTAGGAAGGAGAGCATGGCTTCCCAGAGGCCGAGGGCACCGAGAGGCAGCTCTGCCTGTCTGAGCCCATCTGTCTCACACCCCAACACGGTTCCTCCCAGC